>JANHFR010002438.1:0-13908 GCA_032468015.1 Mimophis mahfalensis | reverse complement strand
CCCCAGCCAGCATTGCTGGCTGGGGAATACTGGGAGTTGAAGTCCACGCATCTTCAAACTGCCAAGGTTGAGAAACACTGCTCTAGCTGCTCTCGAAACACCCCAGATCCTTCCTGTTCTCTGTAGCCACCATTACATCCAAAACACTTGTTGACAATTCCCAATTTATTATTGTCCTGTGCCTGAGCGGATGAGTACTTTTACAAGCAAATTGCCATTTTTCTTTTCTTTCTTTCTTCCTAGCAAGTGCAGGATTGGCTGTTTTGGATCAACCCAGTATTCATCCACTGATTGTAACAGGAATTGACCAACTAACTTATTGTCTACGCCTGAGAGGCTGAGAGAGAGCGACTGGCCCAAAGTCACCCGGTCGGCTTTCATGCCTGGGGCAAGACTAGAACTCACAGTGTCCTGGTGATAGTTCCAAAGTCACCCAGTTGGCTTTCATGCCTAGAGTAAGACTAGAACTTACAGTCTCCTGATTTCTAGCCTGATGCCTTAACCACTAACTTAGCTGGTTACCAAATGGTTTTGCCATCATTCTGCTACTTTATTTATTAAGAATGAGCCTTTATGGAATTCAAGGTTTTCTGGGAACTGGTATTGAGTTTGCAGTAAACCAGACCCAATTGTAACCTGTGTTTAAGATTAATCTTTAATTTAAAATAAATGATCCCAAAGACCTTCCAATATTTACATTTCAAAAAAAACAAACAGCCTCATTATGAATACCATTATAAAACACAGAAACTCCAAATCAATCAACATATCATTCTTTAAAATCTCACAATGAAGTTTATGGAGTGTGACTACAAACACAACAGGCTGCTGACAGATCTGCCAACTGGACTGTATTTTTTTAGCGTTGATTAGAAAAAGCAAGCAAAGTTGTGAAGAATAATTGCTAACATAGGACCTTTCATCAAAGGAAGATTCGAATCTGACTGGATTTTTTTTTTTAATTCCCGTTTTGCTAATTTGCCAAAATAATAATAATAGTAATTCCTGGAAGGGCCATGTTGTCATAATTTCTGTGTGAATCATTGCCAGAACCTAAAAACACAATTCTGTGTTTATTTTGTTTTCCATTATTGTGAATAGAAAGGAAAACTTATTTTTTCCAGGCAGCCAAAATGCCTCATTTTCCACAATTTGGAGTCTCTTGAAGTTCTGCAGAGATCTATATTGCTATAAAGGTCAATGCTGGACTTTTAAAAACATAAATAAAACAAATGCATTATGTCAACTCACAAAGCATCCCTGGCCTGCTCTCCAGTTGCCATAGGCAAGGGGGATGGGAGAACGAACTTGCCGCTGAGGCGAGGCAGCACGTCACTCAAAAAACAAAAGCACATTCCAGCCATATCTTTGTGAAGGCCATCTCAGGGGTTACATACAGTGGCCGGAGGGGAGTGATCTCTACAACCCACAAAACTGCTTCGTTGGAGAATGTGACTGATGACACACCTTGGGTGTAGGGGGGAAACAGGGTCAGAGCTGGACTGTAAATTACATGGGGTCAGAGTTGGCTTCACTTGGAACCTGCAGACGTGAAGCTCCTAATAAATAACTGGATTTCTTTTGAAGCTTGGCTCGAAGCTCATGGAACCCTGACACATCAAGCCTAATGAATAGGCCCATTTCAGTGCTTATTAAAAAAAATAGTGCATCTGCAAATTGTAGCCCATGGGCTACAAATGGCGTGTAAACCACATAGGTATCCACTGCTAACTTCAGTGACTAAGAAAATAACAAAAAATATATCCTGATGTCATGAGGCAGATCCCACCCTTTTATATTTGCAAATGTGAGGTGCAAATATATTATAAATCATGATGTCTGCACTGGGGTCTACGACAACTTGTTGTGGCCAACTCACCATGGCCAACTGCCGTGGGACAATAGTTACACTAATATCACAGAAACAGTGGAACAGAATTGTTAAAGAAAGGAGGGGCAAAATGAAATGTGAATGACAAAAATTAAAAATATTTTAAAAATTATTTTAAATAATTAAATCAGATTGTTAAATTGTCCAGTGGTCCTGTGTCTTGTGGTCCTGGCAAGTTGTCCCTTGGTGAATTATCCCGTTCCGCCGCTCAGTACTGATTTAGTAGTAGTTTAAAATCTTCTATCCTTGCAACCATCTTTTTCATTTTATAATCTTAGCATGACCACAGGAACCAAATGGAAACAAGGTCTATGATTTTTCAGGGTTCCAACTTCCGATTAAAAAAACACACACTCTCAACATCTTTTTTTTCCCCAGCACAAAGGAAAAAGGAAATAGTACCTTCTGTCTCATCAGATGACCTCTCCCATCAGAGCATAACACCGTACCTAATTAAATGAAAACAAATTGGCTTCAGCCATTGTGAGGTCATGTGGAATTTCATATATGGTAGTAAGTTCTGGTGAAACAGCACAGGAACATTCCCTCTGCTCAGTTCTTGGTGATTTACCCATCAAAACAAATAAAGCTTTTTCTAACCCCAAACCAGTTTCATTCCCATCTAGCTTTTTTGGAAATCCACATGAGCACCAAATAAGCACCGACAGTTTTTGCCCAGCATTCATTGAAAGTCGGACCTTTCCCTGAGAAAAATGAACCTGGCCACAACAATATGTGATTTCATTAGGTCTAATCTAGACAGTTGTAACCAGGGCTGGGCTGCTATGGGTTCGCACAGGTTCGGGCGATCCTCTAGCTAAGAGTCTGCCCAGTTTGGCAAACCTGTAAATCTCACCCCTGGCTGGCCCCTCCCACTCCACTCCACTCCACCCCTCCCCTCCCACTCCACCCCTCCCCTCCCAGGAGTCCTTACACAGCCTGTTTGGGATGCCAGTTAAGTGCAGGGCCCATGCAGAGGCTTGAGGAGGGCAAAAAATGGGCCTCCAGAGCCCGGGGGAGGCCATTTTCGCATTCCCGGAAGCTCGAGGAATGCCTCCGGAGCCCAGGGAGGGTGAAAACACCCCCGCTGTGGTACAGGCGACCAACTAGGCCACACTCACCATGGCCACGCCCACCCAGCAACTGAGCAGAGAACTGGTTGCTGAAATTTTTGAAACCCACCCCTGGTTGTAACCTATGTAACTGACCTATGTGTTGGTAACTTCAATTAATATAATGGAGCAAAATAGATAAGACAAAAAGGACAAGTACAAAAAATGGAAAGAGAGACACACAACTAAGGCAGAATATCAGCAGATAGCCAGAATCTGCAAAGATGAAGTCAGGAAAAATGTGAGTGGGGGTTTGGGGACCTCTGGGCCCCCGGTTGGGGCAGGGTTGCGGATCCCTACGGTGGTTGGGAACGGCGGCAGGTGGCATGGGGGGCCTTATAACCATCCAGGAGTGCGTCTTCACTGTCTTTGAGCGGTGGCATGCTCCGACCCCCGGGTTGCATCCTGTTTTCCCATGGGTGAGGGAGTTCAGGCCCCTGAACTCAGGGTGGTGTATTTGAATGCCAGGTCCATGGTACATAAGGCCCCCCTCGTTCGGGATTTGATCGAGGGGGAGGCCACGGACCTGGTTTGCATTATGGAGACCTGGTTGGGTCCAGAGGGAGGGGTCCCTCTGATCGATCTTTGCAGGTTTCCGGGTGCTCCACCGCCCTAGGGTTCAGGGCAGGGGTGGGGGTGTGGCGGTTATTGTGAGAGAGGCTTTATGTCCGTGGGAGGCCACTGTGACACAGATAGGCAGGTGTGAATCCCTCCTCCTGAGGTTGGGCCCTAGGGTTCAGTTGGGTGTATTGCTGGCATACCTGTCGCCCAGCTACGTCGCAACAGCCCTGCCCGAGCTGCTTGATGTCCTCTCGGCGCTGGTGGTGGAGTTCCCTAGGCTGGTGGTCCTGGGGGACTTTAACCTGCCTTCCTTGGGGGGTTCATCTGGGTTGGCTCAGGAGTTCATGACTTCCATGACAGCCATGGACCTGACCCAGGTTATTCATGGGCCGACTCATGAGCGGGGGGCACACGCCTGACCTGGTGTTTTTATCTGGGCAGTTGGCTACATGATCTGGGGGGTGGGTCTGCCAACTTTATTCCCCCTGTCATGGTCAGATTATTATTACCTCTGGCTAGGCTTCCATTATGCCACCCCCTGCTGCTCGGCTGTGGGACCGACCAGGTGGTTCCGCCCCAGGTGCCTTATGGACCCGGAATGCATGAGCTCAAGGTGTGTGCACCTCAGAGCCATATGGAAAGTGTGTGTGCGTGTGTGTGTGTGTGTGTGTGTTTCTTCCTCAGAACACCAAGGAAAAAGGACAGTAGTAGTAAAACTCCTCCCCCATCTTATTTGGTGAAGGCTGGAAGAGGCTGGGGAACCTTACTGTTTTCACCTTATATGGAACCTGGCACAGCATTTTTTTAACAGTTTATCTGTGTCCTCAGGCTTCTTCAATGAGAAGCAAAACATCTTCAAAGAAAAAAAACAGGAAGCCCAGGTGCCTCCTGAAAAAGCACCTTTGGGACAGCCATGACCTGGGTGACTGAGAATCTCTACAGACTTGCAGTTCAACCACGTTCTCCGCAACCTTCCCCCAAGTATTACTAAGTCAAGTGAAGGTTTCACTCCCTCGAGGACACATTTATCACCCCATGAACCCACTCATCCTTCACTCCCCCTTGCAGGATGTCACCCACCAGAATGGGCAGAGGTGCAGACTGCTCCAACTGGCTTTGAGTTCACTCCAAGAAGTCTTTGAATTCATCCAGAGAACTGACTTGGCTGCTGCATTTGATAATGGTTGATGTTTCCAGGCCAGGCATATGAAGAGTTTTGTGCCAGTTATTGACACATGCAGCACTCTTGTTTTTAAAGCCATTTTCTTCAAGGAAGAGGGGTGGTCAGCAACTTTGTATAGTTTTATTTGCAAGCCCTTACAAATGCAGGCATGATTGTCATTAACCGGTGCTTTTTACTGTTCTTTCAATATGCATGCTTAAGATTGTATGCCTTGTTAACCACCTGGAATTACTTGATTAAGATGATCAGCCTCCTAAGATTTACAGAATGAACAAATGAATGAATGAATAAACAAGGACGTTAGGTCAAAACGAGGCCAACACCTAAAAAAAAAAAAAAATAGGTGATAAAAGGTGCTCGATTTCAGAAGTCCAAAGATCCTCAAACGATGTATTTCCTCTTCATGGGAGAACATAAAAATTAATGAATTAGTCCTCATTCAACACTATATCTATTGCAAGAGACATTCCACAAGCCACATGTACAGTAGCCCTTCCACATACATAGCCAATTATGGGAACACTGCAAAAGTTGGTGAAAAGAATGCCCACTTCTTTTCTTTGTCTCCCTTTCCAGCTCATAGCAGGCTAGATCGAACCTCATTCATAATTTTCCCGACTCTTGCTCTGGCTTGCTGGCATTCACTGCTGGAACCATTTGGGTACACAACTTTCTACATCCCTATCCTACAAATGGGATGTATGTTGGAAACCAAGCAGATTTTAGATGTTTGCCTCCCTTCCAAGTATGCCATTGCTTGGAAAATAATCAAGAAGAAAACAATAGATGTCACCTGTACTATTTGTTTGCAAACACAATAATGCTGGGCCAGCTGAGGTGTAAATGTGTGCCTGTCTCTTATGTA
Source organism: Mimophis mahfalensis (assembly GCA_032468015.1). Taxonomy (NCBI): domain Eukaryota; kingdom Metazoa; phylum Chordata; class Lepidosauria; order Squamata; genus Mimophis; species Mimophis mahfalensis. The sequence goes on along the minus strand of JANHFR010002438.1, from coordinate 8,296 downwards.
TCAGTCAGGAAGCAAGAATACCAATCAACTGATAACTCCTTTTACTCGTGTTTCCAAGAGTCAGGTTCCCCCTCCTCCCCACATTCATAGACAGTGTTTGTTCCAGCTGAAGCAAAGCGACATTTGATCTATCAGGGTTAACAGGGAGTGTTTTGTAGAGAGCTGCTGTCACCAAGGAGAACTTCAAAGTGGAAACACAGGGAAACACTGATCAGGGCTTGCTAGGAGATTCTTCCTTTTCTGGATCCTGCTCCCAAAATTCTGAAAATCCCCTTATTCGTTTAAAACAGAATAGCTGAGACTTCTGGTTTAAGAGGAAAGCAAGGGTTCAAGCATGTAGCCTCTTTCTAAAGGAGCTGATAGCATGAAGACACCATAATGCTGAGATGGAGATAATCCTGAGAAGATCTCTCAGAAGAGCATAAAGGATCCACCTCCCTGGGTCTTTCCTGATTTTGTGAAATCCTGTGAAGGACAGGGCAGGAGTGGGAGATGGGTATGTAAGCTTCGTCTTTAAAAATGGTGGACGAGGTGGGTTCTTAACGCTATAAATGGTTGGACATACTTCTAGCGATGGGTTGAACAACAAGAAGAAAACGGATAAAACTCTAAAAACAGCTCAGCGGATTACAGGCGAAGCTCCATCAGGGATTCTGCCAGGAAGATGTCAGGGATTCAGGAAGCCAGTGTGAGAAGCATCCGGCCCTACAAGACTAGCGAACAGTACTTGTATGCCATGAAGGAGGACTTGGCAGAATGGCTTAAGGAACTCTATGATGTCAGCATTGATGTCCGATCTTTTTTGGATGTCCTGGAAACAGGCGTCCTTCTTTGTCACCACGCTAACAACATCACCCAGGTAGCCAGAGACCTCAACCAGGAATATCCAAGTTTGGGCAAAAAACTCCAACTTCCCATATATGGTGTAACCTGTAATGATTTTGCTCAGCCAGGCACGTTCCAAGCTCGAGACAATGTGTCCAACTTTATTCAGTGGTGCCGAAAAGAGATGGATATTAAAGGTACACAGATTTGAATTGATATACTGTGCAGTGCTGTAAGAGAACGTTTCTGAAAGCAAATTGTTCGAATGATTAAAATGGGAATACTCTTTTGCTTTCCTTTCTTGAGTTTTCTTTTCCATTCCTTGTGTGTTTTGTCTTTTCTGTTGATTTGTGGATCATCCATTCAATTATTAGCCATATTGTTCTAAAATACAAATTCAACTTATTTAGAACACTGCTTGGCATGATACTTTAAAGGACTATATATATATATGTTTTCTTATGTTTTGTTTTACATTCATGCAAGTATCTCTCACTCTGTTAGAAAGAAAAAACAGCAGATGACGGGATTCCTAGTTTTCCTCTGTCCTCAGATTTGTTCTGGAAATTTGGCTAAACTCCTACTCAAATTAATGAAAAGAGAAATAATATTCTCAAAGTCTAACTTCCTTTCTTTCTCCCCCAGAAGTCACTTCCATTGTTGGTTCACTATTAAATTGGTTGTTGCCATCAGAAAGAGCAGTGTTTGTAGTTCAGGATGACAACTGTGGATGCTCTTAAGCAGAAATTAACCCTTATTAAATTGGGGATATAATGTAAATCTTCAAGAATGAAGGTTTAGAAAGTCAGTTAACACATAGTTTAAGTGCAGGTAGAAGCTAAAAGACCGGAGCGATGTTTAAATTGTGTGGAATATTTACTAGTACAGTATTGCGTTTTATCTGTTGCATTTTTCTTCCTGACGGAGTAGACGGAATGAAATGTTTGGTACCTTTCTCCTGTATTTTAATAGGATGATATATTTTTAATGTGTATTGTTTTGGTGTGAAACTGCTGATTTCTTGTGTTTTTCAGCTACTTTATACGGCGGTTTCGATTTGGGTTTTTTTAAAGACATTTTTTAAAATGTTTTTCATGTTTTTCATGCCAAGCCAGTGGACAATTGTGTGAGTTGTAGTCCCAAAGGGGAAAGAGTCAAGATGTTGGCCACCATCATGTGATTGAAGCCCTGATCTCTTTCTTATTTGTGCCGCATACATTTCTGGTTAGAAGAATAATGAGAAAAGAGGCACAGTCTAAGGCATTTAAAGGCTGAATCCTAAGGTCTTCACTTTCCATTATATATACACCTGAATAGGAAGGCAACTTGCCTTTTTTGCAACTGTTCTCTCATTTTCTGGTCATTTGGCATGAATTTGGAGACATTTTGGCTCTTCCACCGTGTCCATTGGCTCTTTCTCCCTATTCTAGTGGACTGCTTTGTCTGGGACTTAGAAAAATTCATGGAGGACAATACAGGAGCCAAAGCTATCGCAGTCATGGAGGCCCCAAATTCAGAACCTGTGAATAATACAGGTGGTTGTCAACTTAAGCGAGAAATTTGCTAAGTGAATTTGGCCCCATTTTACGACTTTTTTTGCCATGTTGATCAAGTGAATCACTGCCATTCTTAAATTAGTAACATGGTTGCTAAATGAATCTGGTTTCTCCATTGACTTCGCTTCTCAGAAGGTTGCAAAAGGTGATCACATGACCCCAGGACAGTGCAGACATCATAAATGTGAGTCAGTTGTCAAGCATCCGAATGTAAATCATGTGACCGTGGGGAAGCGAACTGTTGTAAGTTGAGGACTACCTGTACCAAATGGCTGAAAACTACCATAAGAAAAATTGGTTGAGTTGTCAGAAACTTCTGGGCCATCAGAGGAGGCAAACAGATCTCAACTAGAATCATAAGCACTGATTTTTAATCATTAGCACTGATCTTTAATTTTTTAATTTTTTCTATTTTATTTCATTTTTTAAAATTTTATTAATTAAATGAAATTTTATTATTTCATTTTATTATTTATTCAATTTCTATAGCTGCCTGTCTCAACCAGACTCTGGTCAGATTACAACCCCAAAACTAATAAAGCACGTAAATCAATTTTAAAAACCCAATAAAACCAAGTAAAAAAAAAAAACCCTTCAAAAATATATATGAATGCATACAGTACATAACCTTCCTTGGACTTTCAGATCAGATGATCTGGGCAGCAACATCTATGATTCACAAAAGTGGGGGAAACCTGCTGGCTGCAAAGGATGGTAGCTGTTATCCAATCAATATTGATAATAGCTGAAGGGGAAAAGCTACATTAGCAGCCAGAACCCGACATTCCAAAGTGGGTAGCTCATATTATGGCTTTCTCTTTGGTTCAGGGCCAAAAAGGTTTATTTATCTGCTTGCCATTAACATCAGGTTTTGTTTTATTTTGTTTTTAAAAGGGGGCTTCATATGCAGACCAACATCTCCAATAGCCTGTTAGATGGGAGCCATGATGTGGATTTTGTTAATATTTAATTCAGAAGCATGGCAAAGAGCCTCATTCTTTTTCAGTAGAAGAATGGCTTACAAGTGGACTATTTAGGTTTATTAAGTTATTATTATTTTTAATTCTATGCATGCCTCCCTGAGCATTCTTTTGGGTACATCCTATACTTTTTTTTAACAATACATTTATTGTAAAATTAATATTTTGCTCCAATTCAATGAAACCAAAAAATTCTAATATGAGACACAATAAATACATGAATAATTCTAAGGATCAGTACATTGGGATTGGATTCTACAAACAGTGTTTGGGGAAATAACCTTTAGATCAGTCCTTGATTTATGACCATTATTGGGACCAGTATTTCCATCACTCAGCAAGGCAATTGTTAAAATGAGTTGTGCCTGATTTTACAATCTTATTCTGCCATGGTTGTTCAGCAAATCACTGCAGTTGTTAAGTGAATCATGCAGTCATTAAGCAAATCCAGCTTCCCCCTTGACTTTGGTTGCTGTAAGCTGGTTGGGAAGTGGCAAATGTTGATCCCCTGACCCCCAAGGTGCTGCAACCAAAGCAAATCCATTGTTTCTCACTCAACTCTTCCTGGGTGTCCATCGCTGAATGAGTTGCCCCTGGAGCTTCGGACGGTTCCCAACCTTCAGTCCTTCCACCACAACTTGAAGACATGGCTTTTCCAACAGGCTGGCCTGGACTGACTTGTGATTTTTAAATTGGACTTTACTGTTGTTTTAAATTTAAAATTGTCATCTTAACTAGTTATTGAATTTATCTGTGTAATATTTTTTTTGAATTTTCTGTTTTGTGCTTTTAATTGTTGTGAGCCACCCTGAGTCCTTAGGGAGAAGGGTGGCATATAAATTCAATAAATTTAAATTAAATTAAATTAAATTAAATTAAATTAAATTAAATTAAATTGCTACTCTGAGAGCATCTTGTAGCAATTCTCCTCCTTTCTTCTCCTCACTGAGTTCAGCCTCTCTGTTGTTTTTCAGAGGTCCTGATGTTTGAGACGGAGGACCTGGTCTTGCGCAAGAACGAGAAGAACTTTATCTTATGTCTTCTGGAGGTAGCCCGGCGGGCTTCTCGTTTTGGTATGAGCGCTCCTGTCCTCATCCAAATGGAGGAAGACATTGAGGACGAGATCCGTGAAGACATGAACCTGCCACCAGATGAAACGCTTCTTCCCCGGCCCAAGAGGAAACCTCCTAACTTCAAGAATCTGGACCAGATGGTATGAGAGTCTTTAAGAAGACTCTCAGTGGTTCTCAACCTTCCTAATGACGTGACCCTTTAATACAGTTCCTCATGTTGTGGTGACCCCCAACCATAAAATTATTTTCGCTGACTGGGTGGCTGGCCCTAGTGCACATGTGCAGGGGTGGCCGGCTACAAGGGGTGCTAGAGAGCAGCGAGGACGGGCAGATGGCTGGGCGGCGATGGCAGGATTCCCCAGTCTGGCTCACCTTCCACGCCGCTCCTGACAGCGCTGGACAAGATGGGCTGGGCAGGCCCAAAGACAAAGGGCAGGAGCAGCACAGGAGGAGGCAGATAGAGGAGCGGTGTCTCGGTTCCTAAGACCATCAGAAATATGTGTTTTCCGGTGGTCTTAGGTGACCCCTGTGAAAGGGTCATTCGACCCCCAAAGGGGTCACGACCCACAGGTTGAGAACCGCTGGGCTAGACCCAAGTTTTATGTGAAAGTCAGGAAGTTTGGCTAGCTCCAGAGAATCGGTGGGTAGAAGGTTTATTAGTGCCACTAAACACTTTCTCTACACTCTCTCCAATATCAGTATCATTTTGGTTTATAGTTTTTTATCCCTTAAAGCCCTCAACCTACAAAACTGAAATTTGTGGAGCAGTCTAATAATCACTCCTAGAATTATATTTTAATTGATTATTTCACTGTCTTCCATGGAAGGCATGGATCCACCTGACATTTTCAAATGAGGGCTAGTGACGAGGCCCCTATTAAAAAGGCCATGCAACAGGGGATAGCAGCTAGGTGGCCTTGGCTGTTCCTTATGCAAAATCAGACCTAGTTGGCTGATGAATGAGAGATCACAAGGAATTACTGGGAGTCAGGTGAGATATAATTGTAATAAATTATTAATCAATTAAAACATTACGATCAACTGCAAAAATTCCTTAATAGTTAACTGAGCAGATCCCCGCCCCCCCCTACAAAAAAAACATTTCAGTGCAATCCCGTTACAGTATATTATTTGCTCTGCTATTATTTTCAATAGTCTGCAATACCCTTTGGTTTATTTTGGCTTCAGTAATACAGACATAATTGCCCTTTCTCAGTTACACTCTGGCAATCTAAACATACCAAGGCTGTGTTTATACAGGTAGTTATCGAATTATGACCATAACAAAGCCTGGAATTTCAACTGTATGTCACAACAGTCATAAATTGAGGATTGTCCATTTCCAGAAGTAACTGCCCATCCAGAAATTTCCCACAGGGTTACACGCTTAGGTGATGTTGTCTGATAGGATTCTCATTCATTCATTCATTTATTTCTATACTACCCATCTCAAATAAGTGGCTCTTGTCTCTGCTTAGTTCCCACTCTGCTTTAGAGATGCATTAAGGACTCATTTTTTTTCCTTCTGGCATTACATCTGTATAAACACAAGCTGCTGGATGAGATTTTTTTTATTCCCAGAGCTCAGGCATTTGCATGATATTGTGAATGGTGTTTTTTCCCCCAATATTTAATTTTATAATATAGTTTTATGGATTCTTACTGTTATTTGTCTGCCCTGAGCTGTGTGCCAAAAAATAAAACTATATATGGGTAGTCCATATTTAGTGACTGGCTCATTTAGCAAACATTCGCCATTACGGCAGTGATGAAAAAATAATTTTGCAACTAGACCTTGCATGACCTTTGCAGATCTGTAAAGCAAAGAACCTAAACTCATGATGTTTCACTTACCAATTGAATTGCTGATCCCAGTTGTGGTTGCTAAACAAGGACTATACATTCACAATTTGACTTAATTGAGTAATAGGGTTCAGCAGATAATTATCTAAACTGAGACATGGTGGCGCAGTGATTAGAATGCATATTGCAGGCTACTTCTGCTGACTGCCAGCTGACTGCAATTTGGCAGTTCAAATCTCACCAGGCTCAAGGTTGACTCAGCCTTCCATCCTTCCGAGGTGGGTAAAATGAGGACCCAGATTGTTGGGGCGGGGGCAATATGGTGACTCTGTAAAACAGAGTGGGCTGTAAAGAACTGTGAAGTAGTATATAAGTCTAAGTGCTATTGTTATTGCTAAATAACACAAAACGTCTTTTTTTCTTTAAATTATAGTTCTGGTAGGGGTTTCAACTTGATGCCTTAAGATCTTTATGGCTTGTTTTCTTTCTTCTGTTTTCCCTCAAGGTCCAGCACCTTGTAAGCCGGTGCACCTGTCCAGTTCAGTTCTCTATGGTCAAAGTCTCAGAGGGAAAGTATCGCATCGGTGATTCTAACACTCTCATATTTGTTCGGGTGAGTCAAGCTTAAACATTACCTTTCAGGAAGCAAAAATTTTATAGGACATCACATGCTGAGCTCTGAGGAGTAAAGATCTGCCTGGTGCCAATAGCAACCTCCTTTAATGAACAAACAACTCTTGGGAGTGCAGTCTGTCCATTGTGCTGAGGAGAAAAAAAAACAACTTGCATTTTCAAAATGAAAGCAACCTAGACGTAGCCTTCGTGTTCACAGAGCAGGGTCAAAAAAAGTCAAGATGGTGACCAAGATGCTTTTTAAAAAGGTACCTGGACTTTCTTTGTTTTTTTTTTTCTTGAAGACGTTTTACTTCTCATCCAAGAAGCTTCTTCAGTTCTGACTGAATGGAACCTTCACATTCCGTACCTATTTGCATTCTGATTCAGATGATCTTGAAAGCACAGATAACCCCCCCTCAATGGGTCTCAGAGAGAGCTCCAGTGCAAAGAACATAAATCCTTCCATTCTCCCACCATGGCCACCATTCAGTCAGAACTAAAGAAGCTTGTTGGAGGAGAAGTGAAATGTCTTCAAGGGGAAAAAACCCCAAAGAAAATCCAATTGCCTTTTGGATAAAGCACCTTTGTGACAACCATCACCTGGATGACTGTGAGTCTCCATAGACATTCAAGATGGTGATGGTGATGGTCAAAGTTTTGCTTTCCATCTACAAGATACATTTTGAAAGGTGCCGCTTCAATCACTTGGTCATGATTACCCACTTGACTTTTTTGACCAAGGTCTAAGGACAGCCCTGCTTCATTTGCTCTCATCCACATCCATATCCAACACAGGATGTCTTTGCAAAGCACACAACAGTTATGTAGTTCACTGGAAGAGAACAAGAATTAGCAAGCCAGGAAAATGAAAAGCACAAAATAAGAAAAGGAAATATAGCTAAATCTACTGTATCTCTCCATTCATACTTTTCACACCGCTATCTTAATGCACTCAGCAGCCTTCTTCTAACGCAAATGCAAAACTTCTTGGCAGCATAAAACCCCACTTCCCTTCCTAAATTTTCCTTATTGTCACCTCTCATAATCTGTCCAGCAGAATTAGGTCAAGTGCTTTCCCAACATGTTTAACAAACCGTTCTTCTTTTGTTTTTACATTCACCCTTTCTACCTTTTTCCAAACGGGCCTTCTGCTTTCACTCATTCAACTGAAATCTCCTTATTTAGTCCACTTCACCCACTTTTTAAAAATTTCCATACGGCTCTGGATCTCTTATCTGTTGGCTTCATTTTAAAAAGTCATACGGCTCTGGATCTCTTATCTGTTGGCTTCATTCTTTACAACTGGTTTTTTCCTCCTCTGCTTCTATTATTCAACATCCGTGGTGGTGTAGGGGTTTAATGCCTCGTAAAGTAATACCAGCTGCCTGCAATTAGTGCAGGTTCGACTCCCACCAGGCTCAAGATTGACTCAGCCTTCCATCCT
>JANHFR010002435.1:39053-52446 GCA_032468015.1 Mimophis mahfalensis | reverse complement strand
CAAGAAAAAAAAAACAGCGCAGGTACCGTCCAATTCCGTAACTGGGTATAATCTGCATGGTTACTACTGTTTTTGCATTTCTCTCCGGAGAAGGGCGGCATATAAATGGGATTAAAATAAAATAAATAAAAAAAAATTTCACATCAATGGTGTCTTCCCACTCGTGGTGATCTTGGCGTAGGACAACTTTCGCCAGCCTAATAACCTTTGATGTGTTGGATTTCAACTTTCATAGTTCCCAACCAACATGACTTTAAACCCCCGCTGTCTGAGAATGAGGGGAACTGCTGAAGTCCAATGCATCCAGAGGGAATCGGGCTGGGACACATGAAATAAAAGACATAAAGCCAGGCTTCTTGCCCTTTCCCCTTTCCCCAAAAATGCAAACTCCACAGACCGATTGCTCTTCCTATGCCAAGCGGGACAGTAACCATGTATTCTGACAAGAACACTTTTGTCCAGAACCACACAGATGGAGAATGAGCTGGTATTAACTATCGTAGCTGCCTGAACTCTGATCACATGATTAAGTATTCCAACGTACACGGTTAAGATCTACTCTACAATCTATGTTTAAATGAGTCTCCATAGGGAAAGGCTGAAGCAGCCCAACACATGAATTGTAAAGGTAAGCAGAGCCCGTATTCAGTTTATTCTCCCTACACGGTGCAATCACTATCGATTTCATAGATCCTCACTTATCTAAAGTGGGACACTGAGATGCTTTCGGGTGATCTTCCCATTGTCTCTCCCACAGCATCTCTGAGGCAAGGAAGCCAGAGGCACCCACCCGGTGTCCAATTTTTCTGTTGTCTTTTCTATGCATTTCAAAGCTTTAAGCCATAGGTGACCCTCACTGGCATGCCTGGAACTGCCTGCTTCTTGCAGGAAAACGGAGCTTTGCTGCAAGAGGTGGCGACGGGGATCAATAGGTGGCATTTTTCTGAGCCAACCAGACAACTCCTGGAGGTGTGGTCTTCTTCCCATTGACACACAACTCAAGCGGCCTTTTGCCAGGTTCAGCGTTTAAGCCTCCTGCTGCTTTTTATCCACTGGAACCCCCCAAATTCTCCACCCAGCCTCCTTTCAGCAGCTAATTACTGCCCAGTCTTTTTAGAACAGCCGTTCCCATCCCTGCAGGGACCTGCTACAACTGATGCTGCTGCCCGGGCACTCTTCAAAGAAGAAGTCTCCTCCTTTGTCTTCGTGCATAAAGCCCATCACTCTGCACTCTCAAAGGCCAGGGGAGGAAAAATCCTAAAGACACCCTGTCAGCAGCATATGCCAACATAAAAGGCTCTATGCCAGGCAAGGCACAGGAATTCACAGGGAGCACCACAGTCGCTCTCAGGTCCCCGTGGATGGCTGTCCAATGCTGGCAGCTTGGGAATGTTGCATTTCCAAGCATCTTAAATAGCACAATACACCTTTGGTAAACCCAGGATCCTCTTTAGGGTCTCAGAGCAGCTTCCACTTCCTCAAACGCTAATGAAAGCCATCTCAAGAGACAGCATGCTTCTCCTGCGGTTCCTACCCAGAGTAAGTGACCTGGGTTGATACCCAGACGGTCCCCATATCCATAATGAGGTCATCTGATACCTCTCCCCCCCAAAAGGCTTTTGGAAATAAATGGCAGGCAAACCCACATGTGGGATTGGAGCGCTGGCAGGAAAAGAGGGAAGCCGCGGTGGTTTCCCAGGGATTAAGAACTATTATCACTTTTGCATGCACATGCCATTCGTTTCATCCCATGGCACCATGGGAGCTTCTCCAGAAACAAAAATAAATCTTGAAACAAGCCTTGGAAGCTGTCACTCAGCTCATGTCCCCAAACAGATCTCAAATCCTGTTGGCATCCTGGAAACCAGGTTTCAGATGATGGAGACTCCACCTTGACACCAGGTGACAGAGGCAACCAAGCCCCTCTACCTCAGCATATTTTTTTTAAGTGGCTAACTTCATTGACATCTTGATAACTTTATGGCTCTTGCTGCACTGATGTCTGACACAGTCCTGCCACTACCTTGGCCTCAGGGTGGCTATTCTTTGGCCCCCCCAGGACATTTGAAGCCATGCACTGACAGGGGTCCCCAACAGGATGCGGGCACTACTGGGAAATTGGGGAGGAAGTTGTCCCATGGTCCAGCCTATCCTCCTGGCCCATCCTCCCCTAACATCCACCTGCTCTGGCATCCTGCCACCAGGCTCCAACTTGACCCAGGCACCAGGGTGTTTTTTCCTCCAGGGTTCAGCCACACCTCAAACCCCAGGCCAACCTCCCCGCTCCTCCGACGTTGCTTTGGTCCCACTGACCTGCTCTGGTCCCTGGAAGCAAATCCGGCACTGCGGGGTCCTCATCCCACTGTCCAAGCTGCTGCTGAGCGACACCGAGTCCAAAGCTCCTCCGGCCCCACCCGCGGCGGGCTGATGGCCCGGCTGGTGCCCCGGCGGCTGAAGGCGAGGGTCCTTCTCCTCCAAAGCCAGGCTCCGGGGCCGGGTCTCGGCGCCTCCCCCGCCGTAATACTCCGCTTCATCGTCCTGCTGGACCGAGCAATCGGCGAAGGGCGGCCATCCGCAGCCGCTGCCGCCCAGCGCCGCCCGGCTTCCCCCAGCTCCGGGCTCGGGCTCCGGGCGGCCCCGCCGCATCAACACCAGCAGCTTCAGCTCGTTGAAAAACATGCGGATCCGGTACTTGAACATCATTTACCTTTTTTTTGTTCCTCCGACGGTGGCAGCAGCGTGTACCTTTCGGGATGGGGAGGGGGCAGCCAGTGGCGGTGGGGTGCGGGACGCCGCCGTCTAGCTGCGCCCCTCCTGCCTGGCATCGAGGGACGGGGAAGCTCGGGAAGGCGCCCGGCAGCTGGAAGACGGGGGCACGGAAGGAGCCCGACTCGCAGCCCGCATCTCGCCGCGGAGGGGAGAAGGCAAGCGGCGCGTTTACAGGTGTCGGGGAGGGCGCGGGGCAGAGATGGAGGAAGGGCAGGAGGAAGCGGGGAGGTTGCAGCCCGCTACGCCGGAGGGAGAGGGCTTGGGGCGCCGACGGCGAACGGCTGAGCCAGAGCTCGGAATTGGGCAGTCGTCCCGGCGCGGGGAGGTCCAGGTGTGGCGGGACGGCGGCTCGGCTGGGAGAGAAGCCGCGTCCCCCCCTTTCCGAAGCGGAGGGTGGGGCGGGGGGGTCGCTCTCCGCTAGGATTCGGCGCGCTGCCCAAGCCCCTCCGGGACCCTCCGCGGGAGGCCGGCGCCCGGATTTCCTCGGGCCATTGTAAAGCGAGGCGAGGCAAGGCAGAGCTTCCCGGCGGTCGGGGCCTGCAATCGGCTGCGCGGTGGATCCGGAGAGGGAGGGAGGCAGGAGGAGGAGGGGGAAGAGGAGGAGGAGGATTCAGCAGACGCGCTGCAACCGCGGGCTGCGCCTCTTCTCCGCCAGCTTCCCTTTAGTGCCGGCCGGCCGAGCGGCGGGGAGGCGGCTGCTCCGCTTCAGGACCTGCAGCCCCAGGGACAGGGCCCGCTCTCCTTCCTCCTCCTCCTCCCCGCGGGAGCTGGCTGGGCGGGCGGCTCTTTTGTCTGCAGCTCTCCCGGTAGCAGCTCCGCTCCCTGCTGCAGCCTGGACTGCAGCCGCGCCGCCGGGCTGGAGGAGCCGCATCCCGGCGCGCCCGAGCCGCTCTTCCCCCTGCGCCGGCCTCTTCCCCGCTCTCCTGCCGGGGCCGGGGTCGTGCGTGCGTCCGTGCGCGGGAAAGGGAGGCTCCGGCGGCGCCTCAGCTGCGGCGCCCTCTTCCCCTCGGCTCTTTATGCCTCCGGGCCCGGCGAGCACCAGGCTTCCGTCCCAGGGCGCCCCCGGCCGTCCGGGGTGGCCAGCCGACGCCCCACGCCTCTCCACCCACCAGCCCCGCGGTCCGGGGGCGCACGACAGCCCGACTGGCGGCGGTGGCGGCGGCGGCGGCGGCGGCTCAGGGCTGAGGAGAGGGAAGATGGCTTCTCCTTCCGGTACAGCATGTTAAATAAAACATTTCGGGAGGCGAGCGAGAGCGCGAAGCGGGGGGACGCGGGGCTTGCGCGGGGCCTCGGAGGCGCGCCGGCGTCGGACGAAAACCGAGGGGCCTCATGCGTAACCGCTGCGCCACTCGGCTGTCGGCCGACCTCAACCACGTGGAAGCGGGGAAGAGTCCCCGGGAAATGCGAAAAGCGCCCTGAGAAACGTCCTCCGTTCCCCCTTCCCTGGAGGGGCTGGGAAAGCTGCTCGGGGGGGCGGGCAGCTTCTTTCAATCGCCTGGCGGCCCCGCGCAGCCATGGTGTGCCTTTCATGGCAAGCATTCGACAGTGGTCCTCGCTAAACGACCGTGAAAGCTTGGCCTCTTCTCCAAAAACCATTCCAAAATGCAGCAGGCTAAAACTCTCTCTCCCTTAGGAAGAAAATCTCTGCCCTGACCCAGAAGTTTGGTGACCTGGCTTGCTCCAGTGCTATTGTTCACATGGGAGGCTCTGGGTCAGGTCGGATGTTGAGGGACAAAGGAACATGGGCAGATAAGCCGTGTTCTTTTCCTAGGCTGTATTTAGGGTTAAATTGCCTGCCGAGCCTTGAAATGTTACTTTTGATACATGGATGGATGGATAGATAACAATCTTCTCTAAATAGTTAAATAGGATTTAAGCCCAGCCAACTTTCCATTATTCAGAATAAAAATTATCTCTGCCCAAGCACCCCACCTGCAAGATATGCGTAATGGATGAAACGGGTTCAGTGAAGAAAGAACTGAGAAAAGATTAGGAAAAGAATAGATTATGTTTAGTGCTCTCCCAATGTTTTGGACTTGATCACCTATAATCCCTTACCACAACTGTTTTAATAGAAGTTGTAGTGCACAACATCTGAAGTGAGGCGGGTTATCTCTGACTTTGGGGTGAAAAGAGAGGTTTAAAGAGCAGGTGGATAAAGTAGGCTGGTAGTGAAACTTGGGGGCGGCTGTTTTTAACATAGTCACCAACCTGGCAGAAGGCACAGAGGTGGGGGGTGGATGAGTTGGATTGCCGATGAACTTATTTCACACTACAATTAAGTAACCAGAAGGGTGAACAAAAGACAAAGCAAAGTATTGCTTTATTCCAAGCACCAAAGTGCTAACCGGTAAGCAGAAAGCAAGAGAAGAATGGAGTAAAAATAATTTCCCTTCCCTGAAGAATCTTATAACCAAAATTTTGACAAAAGAAAGGCTGCAGGCAGAAAAATGAATATGAGCACATGTTGAATATACTTAGGCCTGAAACTGAGGATTGTAAGGAATAAAACAAATCCATCAGTCAATCAGAATAGAGCTGGGAGGGGCTCTGCTCAAGCAGGAGACCCCATACCTAAAAACCTTTTTGGTAAAGCTGAGTTTTGAAAAAGGGTTTGAAGGAAAAGGACAAGGTAGCACCATATGTTCTAGGAAGGAGACTTAAACAGAGTGGCAAGTAGGAAAGATGGAAAGGAAGCTAGATAGCTTGACTGGACAATGGTTATAGAGTTAGAGGAGCAATGACATAAGGTCATTAAAAAGTAGTAGAAGCTTGGAACCGCTAGGAAGAATGTAAAAATAAGAATAATTTTCACCAAAGGTAAAGGCAATGGGAAATCACGGTACATTGTTCATGAGGTCACATGATTTTTTCTCTTTGTATTCCTAAAACAACAATCACATGAAGTAATGGACGGGGAGAGAGGTTGTCCCAAAGTCATTCGGTAAACATTGGTGTGTGAATGAGGATGGAATCTCTCATCTTCCAACCAGCAACTAAATTCAACTGTTATACTAATACTGGGAAAGACTGAGGGCAAAAGAAGAATGGGACGACAGAGAATGAGGTGGCTGGACAGAGCCACTGAAGCAGTGGGTGAGCTTAAATGGACTCCGGGGGATGGTGGAGGACAGGAAGGCCTGGAGGAACATTGTACATGGGGTCATGATGGGTCGGACACAACTTTGCAACTAACAGTTGTATAATACTTCACCCCTTGGATAATAAGGAATTTAGTTAGGATCTTCTGAAGTTCCTTTTTTACAGTTGTATTGACTTAGTAATAGCCATGCTTAGGCATTATGTTCATGTCTAAATCACATCACGTGAGAAATACCCATAAATTTTGGACCATAAGACTCTTTTCTCCCCAAAAGTGGGGGTGGGGGGGGAAATGAGGGTGTGTCTTATGGTCCAAATGCTGTCCAGCGCACACATGAGCGGGGGCAAGCACTCTAAGAACGACGGAGCTAAATATTTTAGTATACCGGTACTATTTGGTTCAGAATATTTTTTTCTTGTTTTCCTGCTCTAAAAACTGGGTGCGTCTTATGGTCAGGTGCGTCCTATGGTCTGAAAAATACGGTAGTTAAGTACTCCTCCCTACCCAAATTGAGCTGGAGTGAGATGTCTCCTAAGAGGCACATCTCTCATGATTTGGCAAGGGATGAGCAACCCTTAAAATTGTGTGCCTCTTCTTGCAGTGAACCAATTCGGGGCTTTGAGGCTTGCACTCAGGGGAACTGGGCCTTGGGTTGCTTTTAGTGTACAGACAGTGACCATTTGAAGTGGCAACCGTCCTGAAAAAAGCGACTTACGATGGTTTTTCACACTGGTGGTACATTATAGCATCCCTGTGGTCATGTGATCAAAATTCAGTTGCCAAATGCTTGGCAACTGACTCATATTTATGGCAGTTACAGTGTCCTGGGGTCATGTTTTTGTGACCTTCTGACCAGCAAATTCAATAGGGAATCCAAACTTACTTAACAGCGGTGTTACTAATTTAACTAGTGCACGATTCACTTAACTGTGGCAAGAAAGATCGTAAAATGGGGAAAAACTCACTTAGCAAATGCGTCACCTAGTAACAGAAATTTTGGGCTCAATTGTGGTGGTAAGTTGAAGGCTACCTGTATTCCATGCATTAATACTGAAAGACCTGGTACATCCTTCAGAAGGGGAGGGCCCAGAGATGGGCTGCTACCAGTTTGGCCCAGTTTGGGCGAACCGGTAGTTAATTTTATCATTTTTAATGGCTGGTTTGGCGAACCAGTAAATCTCACCCCTGGCTGGCCACCCCACCCCACCTCGCCCCTCCCAGGAGTCCCTATGTGGCCCATTCTGGATGCCTGGTAAGCGCAGGACCCATGCGGAAGCTCCTCCCACTGTGGTGCAGGAGGCTGACTAGGCCACGCCCACCCAGCAACCCAACAGGGAACTGTTTGCTAAAATTTTTGAAGCCCACCCCTGGGAGGGTCACTTTTTACTTTGAAAGCTATGTTTTGGCAAACCCAGGAGCAGACTTTGGAATATAGTTACTGGTAAGTCTCTTTTTTTGTTGTTGTTGTCTCTCACTGGAAACTTGTAATGGCTTTTGTTTGGTCTCCTTGCTTGGTCCCTGAAATTTACATTCTGTCCAATAGGCAGAAGGTCACACAGGGCATGATTTGCATTAAAATCCACTAAATTAATTTGGCAGAGAAAACACGATTTGTTTCTTGAACTCAAGAGTTGCATCTGGAATTTTTATATAATTGCAGCAACGAAATGACAGAAAAGGTGAAAGGAAAACCTATGTAAAAAGTTGTGCTGAATTCTGCACTGTTTATTGGTATAAAGTACTCCTCAATACAAGTACACTTAAGTAGTGCAAAGCTACGCACCAGCAATGATTTTAATTTATTATTTTCTTCTCCTTTGTTTTATTGAATCCAAGATAGCATATATGACATTTTAAAGCAACTCCTTCCTAGATAGTGGTACAACCAAGACCTGCTTAGCAGCAAGGAGGTTGCTACAGTGGATGCCATCAGACCTGGATCTTTGTCAAACATCAGATTTGCTTTCTTTCCTTTTGTCAGTAAAGATTGAATGGCTGTTCATATCAGCAGAGATACACCGCTGAGTGTTGAAGGTCACTTAAATGTGATTTTCAGCATTAACTAGATGATGCTGTACTGCTAGAGAAATGGACTCTGTAAAAAGATCTGAAATTCCACATTTACCATGAAGAAGTTTACCCTCAAACGATTTCCTATGAATTTGGGGCAGCAGTATTTGAGGCAAATCAAATTCATGTCAAAATGACACATTTGTGCAATGATAAAATGCAAATATAGCATCACCATTATGTATTGTGACCAGTGATATACACAGGAATTACTCCTTCCAATTTATCCCAATGAAATGGAATCCTTTTCTGCTTCAAAATATCTGTTAGGAGGGGAGTAATCTTATTCAGGATCCTAATAAGAATCTTTTTTAAAGCAATTAAATCAATATTATCAATCTTGTGTTAAAATGACATGGCAAAATTTGATCCCTTATTCTTTTCCTCAGAAACAGGTACCCAAACATGTCTTGATGCTTGTCTCATTACAGCGTAACATTCATTTAAGTGATAGATCTGGTCCAGTTCTCCCTCCCTCCATTCTTCTTCCAGCTCAATAAATCAGCTAATTCCTGAACAAGCTTGTTTCATATATTTTCAGAAAGATCTTCTAAAATACTCCTAAACCTCAAACAGAATTTCTTCTCTCTTGAGTTCCAGCATAGCCAAAATGTCCAGCTCTCTTTCTAAGTCCAAATCTCTAATTACTGTTTCTCTAAATGTTCTATTCTGTCATTAACTTGCTTGATTTCCCCTGACATCCTGTCCAGTCTTTTATCCATTTTTTCCCAAAGTCTCAAGCTTAATTTCTAAAAGATTGTGTTAGTGTATTATCCAAGTCAAACATCACCTTCATAAGAGACAGCAGAATCTGTTCCTCGTTTCCAGATCCTCGTCTGGTACCTTTATTTACAGCCACAGTCTGTAGCACACTTAGCTGGGAAAAGACATATTAAAAACCTTTAATTTAAAGGAAGAAGTATTTGTTTATACATCTATTTGATGGGAGTGTAGATAGAAAAAAAAGCAAGCATAGCCAGTTCAAAGATTCAAGCTGTAATTCAAGAATGCAGATGTGTAAAAAAAAAAAAAGGTTTCAATTTACAATCCCTTAAAAATAAAAATTAAATACTTCTATATAAAGACTTTCCATTTCTCTTGTTTCCAAAGTTTTGTGAGTTAGACAAATTTCAGGAAAAAAATTCTATATGAAAACCAGAAATAAAATCTCCAAAGAGAAATTCTTATCTATTCCAAAGAAAGTCAGTCTTTAACTACAAAGATGAATAAATCCAAAAAGTGATTTAGAAATGGTTGGTTTTGATTGTGTCACTAGTGTCCATAAAGTTGGCTCCATGGCAGCTGTGAACCTATGGTAGAATCTGGGACTGAAGTAAGGGGTGGCATTAAAAGAGTAGCTAGCTTGGAATTGCTGAGGGATAGGAAGGGGCGGAAAGCAGATCCTTCCCAAACCTTGGGGTGCTTATCTATATGTTCTGTTGTGAATGTAATTAGTCTGACAAGATTCCTGTCAATAAGTGAGTAGCAATAAACATACCAGTCTGATCAACTATCTCTGTAGTCTTGGTTCCTTGAGTCTGACAGAACCTGATGGAAAACTTCACTCCCTTTCATTGAGCTCATAAGACGATGAAATAAACCTCCATTTCTGCAATTTATTCAAGAGAAGCGACAGTGCTGGGGTCAAGTCAAGTGGGTCAATTTAAGGAGGAAGTGGTTTCCTCCTTAAATCAGGAGGAAGAAAGAGAATACACATACACACCCCTCTTTTGCAGGAGGCAAAACAAGCTGAGTTGTCATCTCTCAGACCATTGGAGGCATCTAAACCACCATTTTCTTCATTGCGAGCTCCAGTCACATTGCATTGTTGAGAGGAAAATTGTCACCACCAGATGCATTGGGGTGGGGAAAAATAGGATAATAAAGAAGAGAAGAGATGGAGACAAAAGTCAAACTTTTAGCATTTAAGGACAACTTTTTTTTTGTAAATATAGAATTGACCCACCAGTTCTTTACTAGAATGAGCTATGACAGAGAACACAAACCTAACTCAAAACGCACGGACGATGTCTCCTCGAATGGGGATGAAATGTTTGCAACCAAATCGCCAAGCTCAGAGCTCAAGCAACAATATAACTATCAACCTGAGCCTTGCAGCAAGAATGATGGCAAACAAATAAATTTTATTCTACTGTTCTTAAAGTAAGAAGTCAATACCACCTCCCCCTTTATCCTACACTTCTTTTCCCCTTCCCATTTTCCTACTATTTTCATTTTTATTTGTGTTTTATGCTTTGATAAATGTAACATATTATACATATGGATATACGTATATATATAAAGTCTGAGCCAAATGTCTTCTGACTAAAGGTCACTAATTTCCTTATCCATATACTGTAGGTTAGGTTGGCAGTAGCAATCTGGAACTTAAATAAGGGAAAACTAATCGTTAGCAGTTTTCCTACCTGTTTACTAGATGTCCTTCATACTTGCCAAGGATGAATAAAGTTGCACTTGGCTTTTTCTTGGTGAGCAATTATGAGTAAAGGAAGTTCAGGTAATCAGCTCTCAAGAAAGTTTGGGCTTTAAAACACAAATCCAACATTTTGAACTTGGTCCTTCTTGTTGTGTAAAGACAAGTTATGCCTTAATTGTTGAGTGATCGTACACATTCTTACAGTAGTACAAAGAGGTGGCATTCATCCAGTTCCGACAGGTTCCGGAGAACCGGTAGCGATAATTTTGAGAACTGACAAATACCACCTCTGATTGGCCAACACTGGCAAATGCCACCTGTGATTGGCTGACAGTATAGCCATGCCCACTAAGCCACGCCCACAGAACCAGTAGGTAAAAAAAGTTGAATCCCACCACTGGTAGTACGTTTTAAACAGATGTGGATGATGGAGGCAGCAGGATGAAATCACATACTTTTGATTATGATTAATATTAAGTTTTAACTTCTTTATTTAAATCCTTTAGTTGAAAATGCTTTAGGGTTGTTAAGTGCTGTAAAAATGCTTAGTGAACCATTTTCATCCTTTTTTATCCATGAAACATGGCTGTAGTATAATTCCTCTTAAACCACAGCAACCTAGATGCAGGTGATAATTCACTTTTTGAACTCAAAGTGACATTTCTACAAAGCACCAGACCTTTTGGAACAAGAAGCCAACTCTGTGCAATGTCTTTTCCTAGGAAGCCCATCTGCCTACAATATTGCTTACTTGTTTGACCTTCATTGCCTCTATCTTCTCACGCTCTTCCTTTTCCTTGTTGTGGTAGTTGACATCCCCTTTCCTATAATTGTTGCTTTGATTCTTAATTATATGGGTGCTTTTGCTGCTTCTTTGCTTCCTTTATTATTTGCAATTATATTGTTATCCTTATATATTGCCTGTACAGGTACTCCTCGACTTACGGCCACGATTGAGCCCAAAATTTAGGTTGCTGAGTGAGAAATTCGTTACGTGAGTTTTTCCCCATTTTACAAGCTTTCTTGCCACGTTAGCTAAGTCAATCACTGCAGTTGTCAACTTATTTAACACGGTTGTTAAGTGAATCTGGCTTTCCCATTGACTTTGTTGGTCAGAAGGTTGCAAAAGGTGATCACATGACCCTGGCATGCTGCAACCGTCGTAAATATGGACTAGCTGCCAAGCATCTGAATGTAAATCACACGACCATGGAGATGCTGCAATGGTCGTAAATGTGAAAAATGGTCATAACTCGCTTTTTTCAGAGATGTTGTAACTTTGGATGGTCACTAAATGAACTATTGTAAGTCGAGAACTAGCTGCATTTCATTTGAAACCAATTTTGCTTCTCCTGAAGAAGAGCAGTTGGGAGCATTTGCTAAAATGAAGATCTTAGCCTGCCCTGAGAAACCAGTGATGAGATGAACAGGAGAAGGTGTAACGCCAAGGGTTTTAGGCATTGTGACTTTAATCAGAACTTGATTTTTGATCAGATTGAATTGTGAGTAACAAAGGGAGTCTTTGATGCACCACAAATATAGTTTAGATGAAAAATGGATGGATGTGTCTTCCCCCAAAATCTAGCTGTCTCACCTGGGAATCCATTTTGAATCACATCACCTTTTCTGAAGTAACCTGTCTAGTCCAATTCAACACTTGTCTCTTGGCATGGCTGTTCAAGTGGAAAAGCATCAACTGAGTAAACCTGGGAGCTTTAACTAATGCTGTGAAGCCAGAGATGCAGGTAAGGAGACAGGCTGGAAGGAGACAGCCGCAGCCTTTATTGCCCGTCTTTAAGACAGCAACTTTGATTGGATGTACCAGGTGCTTGAGACTCCTATTAGCACATTCCAAAGCAATCAAGGTAATGGACAAGGCAAAAGTATGGCTGGAACTGCAAGGGAAGGAATTGCCCCGGAGCTGAGAGAAAATCCTTACATTTTTAACCCTTTGGAGGAATGGCAGGGAAAACTCCCGTGCAGGTAATTTTTAATTAGCTTCTAATTAATCAGTCAGTTATAATTAATTAATTGGTCCTACGAGCTTTTTAATATATGCTAATTAACACCCCCCCCCAAATCTATGGAGAGATAGAACAGAATATTAGACATAATGCTTTTAAATTTAGCTTGACTCCGGCAGGTGGGGACAAAAGTACAGAATTAAGTGGCTTGCAAGAGATGCCACAAATGACATCAGTGAGTGAACTGGGAATTCAACTAAATGTGGTAGAACAATTTTGCTCATTTTGTTTACTGCCCTTAATGCTATGGTAGAGACCATAGACTAGTAATATAGTCTAGACACAGACAAGATATAGACACTAGGCGATAACCCGGCTTTGCCCAGGTATTTACGACAATGCTGCAGCCTACAATTCCCTGCATTCTTTGCCCAATTTGCATGCCTTGCTCTATTGGCTGGAGATCCTCCGATTTCCATGTCTTGCCTGGCTACACAAGTGCAGTAGAGCTTGGCAGTGAAATGTCTGTGGGGCAGTGAAATGTCCACCTCAGCACCCTTTTTTGGGGGAGGAAAGACCCCTCAAAGGCTTTTGTGACCCCCACAGTGCTAATCTTGCACTGCCAAGGTATGTATGTGCCAAGTTTGGGCGAGATTGGTTGCTCCATGTAGGAGTGAATAGAGCACATACACACACACACATCTCACCACACTTCTGATATATGTATGTATGTATGTATGTATGTATGGCATTAGGCTTTGTTCAGGTATTTTCCCACGTCTTCATAGTTGTGCTTTTAAAGTTGTAGAGACATTTCGGTAAAATCTCATTTACCATCTTCAGGCTCATATGTGGAAGGCAGTGGTAGCCGTTTCTGTTTTAAAATCGTAGTGTGCTTTTCTTAAATGGATTTTTTTCCCTTTTCTTTTTCATCCTGAGTGGTTGAGGCTCTTAGTCTGAGTTTATTGGTCTGGAGCTAGCTATGTTCTGCTTGATTGGTGCTTCTGATGCATTCTGTCTGTTTTGTAGCATTCCTTTGCCTTGATTGGC
>JANHFR010002434.1:281930-293107 GCA_032468015.1 Mimophis mahfalensis | reverse complement strand
CCCCAACCATAAAATTATTTTCACATACACCTGTATTTGTATTGAAATATATGTTTTCCGATGGTCTTAGGTGACCCTTGTGAAAGGGTCGTTCGACTCCCAAAGGGGTCCCTACCCACAGGTTGACAGACAAACTGCATACATTAGACCATCCAAGTATCCAAATCACAAAGGCATCCGCAGAGAAGCTACAAAAGAGTTAAGATAGCAACTATGATTATGCAATTGAAGCCCTGTTCTTTTTCACATGCAGGGCAAATAAAACACACACAGACACCATTTTGACATTTTAAAATCCTGTACCCTTACCCACATTATAACCCAGCTAGCCTGTCTAGACCCATGGGAAAGTTCTGAATTATTTTCTCTAGTAAAAGCAAATAAAATGTTTCAGAGGAAGAAAGAAATATAATTAATTAATTAATTAATTAAATTGATTATACACCTTACTGTTTATTATTTTAAACATTTTTACTAAACTCTTCAGACAATTAATCCCGCAGGAAGCTTTCACAATAACCTATTAAACTGCTGCAACAGGTAATTCAAAGAGAGAGTAATTCTATGTGATCATTTTTTCTCTTCTGCTCACAAGATAGTTTGGATTATCTTGAAGAGTAGAAACAGGGAATGCAAGACCAAAGTATGATAGGCAAAGTAGAAAAAAGATGTGTGAGGAGGTGGGGGCGGGGGAAAGAAAGCTGTGTGGAATCTCCACGCACACAACATTCTAAATAAAATAATGTCAACGTAACTTGGGCAATATGTCTTACCAGAGCCAGTTTAGTGAAGTGGTTAAAACATCAGACTAGCAACTGACAGACCACAATTTCTAAAGCTGCCTTAGGCACAAAGCCAACTGGGCAACCTTGGGCCAATAATTCTGTCTCAATGCTAGGGAAAAGGCAAGGGCAAGCCACTTCAGAAAATCTTACCAAGAAAACAGATTTGTTTAGGCAGTCACTAGAAGTCAACACTGACTTGGAGGCACACATACACTTACACGCACACACAAAATGCTCATTACCTGCTTGAAGATACTGAGAATATTATTCTAACGTGTGGCCTGTTTCTCTCTAAATACTGTTCAAGGCACTACCCCAAGAAGTCTGTCATTTTTGTGCCCCCGAATGTTAATCAAGTATGTGCCATTTGCAAAAGTTTCTAACTGTAGCCAAGGAGATTTGCTCTGGAGGCTGAATAAAGATTCCAAAGATTTCACAACAATAGCAGATCACAGCAGCTGAAGAAAGCAAGGAAGACATGGTCAAGGCATTACGCTTAAAGGATGTCCATTAGATGCAGCTCTACAGTAACCAAGAGTGACATTCTTCATGTTGTATCAGTTTAAAAATCCCAATAGATATAGATATAGATGTCAGCTATCAGGACAACTAGGCTCCCATTGCCCATAGACATCCACACAGCCAGCACCTGTTTACTCAGCAGGTTGTTTGCCTTGTAGTGAAAGAATCAGTACAGCCTGCTTCCCCCAGCTTTCTCCTCCTCCCTAGGCAAATGTACCAGCCACACACAGTGGAAGACGTGTGCCCCACCAGAAAGGAAGGCAATTTTATCATAATTTGCTGTGAGCTATGGATTTCAATTCATCACAGCCAAATCTACTATATGTATTCCTGATTTAATGTATATTTTTAATATTCCTTTATTAATTTTGAATCCATTCAATAAAATATTAGGCAGATTTAGCATCACTTAAATGCAGGAAGACATGCAGCTGTGTTCTTAGCAATTGCATGTATCAAAGTATTTTCAAAAAAGTGAGGAAGAAAAAGATCAGTATATCTATGGGGTTTTTTTTTAAAAAAAGCATTGCTTCACTATACTAAAAGACAATGGAAAAGAAAATAAAGAAAACAAAACTCAAATAAAAAACATTGTGTTTTATAACACTAGAAATAACTCAGTTTCTCTGCGACATTAAAACTTGGTCACACAGAATATTATTACTCCTTTTTTCTACTGTATCAATAAAGAGCCAGGTCATAAGCAAAGACCAAATGTACTTACATCATTAATCCAAGAATCTAAATATGGAGTCATAGGGTTTTTTTTCATTGTAGAAGAGTTTGTTTATTTGATAATCCATTATTAAGTAAATCAATAGTCCTTCCTTCACTCGGTCACTCCCTCCCTCATTCACTCCCTCACTCTAGAGGGACTCCAGGTAGCTTACCATTACAGGTATATAGTGATACATTCCAAATTTTTAATACAAAGTCACACTGACTTTTAAAAAGTGGTATTATTTTCTCTCAAAATCATATTAACAATCTTAAGGATATTCCCCCTTGAGTTTAAGAGGCAATAATTGTCTGTGTATGGGTGTGTATGTGTGAGGGAGGGAGAGAAGAAGGGACGAAGGAGTTGGACAAATCTATCATATCTGAAATATCCCCCTATTCACTTTACACTTCCAGCATAATGAAGTAGATAGACAATTTCTAAGATATCTGGTAAACATGAAAAAAATATTGAATTAGTTAATTCTTAAGTTCCTAAGAAATATGCCCTTAATGAGGCTACATTGCACAGAATGGACATTCAAATATAATATTGTTTGCAATCTCTATGCCAGGGTGTCTGTCAAAATCTATATTTAAAAATGGACAATAGCTCATAGACACACCACAAAACAATTGACAAGAAAAGTGAAATTGAGACCAAATAGAGGTCTCAGGTTCATAGAGAATTCAAGTGATTATAGTGACAGAAGTAATCTTTTGCACTTTCTGTTTAATTGCTTTAATTAGACAATAGTTGGAAGGATAGGTGAGAAAGTTCTTTTTTTATTATTTCAGAAGTACAACAAATGAATAAAAATCAAGCGATAGTGTAACGGTCCTTAAAAGAAAGAAATTAATGATTGTATCTGCATAAAGTAACAGAATTAACTAGGAACGTGTTATGTGAATGGTCTAGCATTTGTTTACTTGTTAACTCCCTGTCTTTTTATTCAGTCTAGCTTCTTGGATTCTTTCACCAGTCAAGTCAACATTACTGTCCTTTTAAAACAGCTGTAAATCTCTTTGATTGGGACTTGAGGCTGGAATCATTCAAGTTGTGTTAAACTAAACTGTCTTATCTCCTTGAGTGCCATGAAGCCACTGGCATGTCCAGAGTTGTGTATGTACATGGCCTAGGGATGCCAACATTTGAAAGCTATTAGGAGAGACATTTGAGAAGGAAACAGAAACATGACTGCTATTCCTCTCTCTGCCTTCCTTGCACAGTGTGCATTTTGTTCACATAAATGCACATATGAATCCATACATACACATGTATGAATATAAATTGTATTTATAATATTCCAGGCTACCAAACAGAAATGCAATAGGCTTTATTTCTGGTTCTGTAGATATTTTTTTCTTATTTCATGCAAAGCAGACAAATATAAATGTCAGCATCTCCTTTTATGTTACTGTACTGGACATATAGAGAGGTGCACACACCCCACCCTCAAAATGTTACTTTGCAATCTGAAAGTTAAATTACTTCTTGAAGTTAAATTACTCAATCTTGAAGTTACATTACTTCTGTTTTAATCTTTGTGTGTATGAGTGTCGATATGTACACAGTTATTTTGCAGAGCAGACAAATGTAAGTTAAATGTTTGCTTTTCAAAACCTCAATTTGCTTTTTCTACCCAACAGATTTTGGCTATGGAGAAATATATAGGCTCAAATAACTGCTTTTTGGTATTGTGGGTATGAAGCAGAAGTGGGGACACAATGACCTTCCTGAGGATGTTGAATGGTTCCCCCCAACATTAATCAGGCTGAGTGGGGATGGCAATCTGTGGAATTATACAAGTGTGTGGCAATTACCCACATTTTTTCCACATTGGAATCAAATTGGACATCACTCAAATATTCCAACTCAAAGCATATACTATGTATTCAAAGTATATATACCTCATACTATTTTCCAGTGCGCTATATAACTAATACATGGCAGACAAACGCTTGACGGGAAAGATAAAAAGGAACTGTGGTTAGGTGGCTTTGTTTGTTGTGAGTCTTGGTGGCTCCTGATTTGGGCCTTGGTTCTGTCAACCGTTAAGGAGGCACAATGGATCAGCAGTTAAAGACACTGAGCTTATCAGCTGGAAAGTTGGCAGCCTGGGTTCAAGATCCGAGTGCCACATGACGGCGTGAGCGCCTGCTACTTGCCCCAGCTCCTGCCAACCTCACGGTTCAAAAGCATGCCAGTGAGAATAGATAAATAGGTATCCCTTCAATGCAAAGGTAAGCATATTCCATGTACCTTGGCATATAATCATGCTGGCCACATGATCAGGAAGCGTCTTTGGACAACACTGGTTCCCTGGGCTAAGAAACAGAAATGAGCACCACCCCCTAGAGTCAGAAAAACTGGACAGGGGAAACCTTTATCTTTTCTGTCAACCATTAGTTTCCCTAAATCCCAGTGGGCATCAAACTGTACTTTAGCAGAGATAGGATGAATTTAACTCAGTATAATCACAAGTTTTAGAGACTTATTGGAAATCAAAACACTGTGTTATTCACCAATTAATTTGTTTTATGTTGCTACAGCAAAGTCATCCAAGCAGTCTCTAGACTGAATAGAAGCCCAATGATTATCACATCCATTAAGCTGGGTTACTCGTTACTTCTGTGGATGTCTATATCTATTCCAAAAACATTTCGAGAAACACCTTATTGATTTCAATTGCAATTAATAGCTGTCTCAGACTTCAATTTTGATGGAAAAGCAGAGTATAATTTTTAAAAAAATACATAATTCAAAGTAACAGAATCCATTGTTGTCAAATCGATTAGACAGCTGGAACTGGAAGAAGCTGCTCATCACCCCACATCTGCTATAGGACCATTAATGTAAAAGTGTTTAACTAGTCTTTTTTCTACATCTTGGTTCTGAGCAATAAAATGAGGATTATTGCCTGCTTCCTAAAGCTGTCACTTGCAAATACTGTAAATAATTTTGCAGGTTTAAAAAAAAGATGTTCTACAATTTATGAATGGTAATGCTGAAAATAAAGAGCAACCTTTCATGTCATAACCTTCAAGGA
Source organism: Mimophis mahfalensis (assembly GCA_032468015.1). Classification (NCBI taxonomy): domain Eukaryota; kingdom Metazoa; phylum Chordata; class Lepidosauria; order Squamata; genus Mimophis; species Mimophis mahfalensis. The sequence goes on along the minus strand of JANHFR010002434.1, from coordinate 288,033 downwards.
TCTAAAATTAGCTATTAGGCACAAGTGATCTGTGGATCATTTAGTAGAATGTTATAAATTTAAGGTATTCATTAATGGCAGAGTGATCATTCTCTAAACTTCTCACAGTCTCAAAATAACAGTGAAAATATGATAGATAAAAATGAAGAGAGAAAGACAAAATAAAGTCATTTTCATCCTTCTTTTCCCGAGTTACATTTCCAAAGAAGACTTGAGCATTTACTATAAACCGTCTCAATGCCAATTATAGCAGCCAAACAAAACTCCTTTTAGAGAACAGGTAATTGTTGCTTCTGTCAGTTCTAAAAGCTGTTTCAGGCTCCAAGCCATCTCCATTATTCTAGCTTTTAAACTGCCAATTCATAATTGGGAGGGGTTATCTTATTTTCCTGTGGAATAATCATTTTTACATAGCCAGACCAGTGGAAGTGTATAAATTTAAATTAAGGATTTGGGTGCCAGCTATTTGATCCAGATTGGGTAATGTGATTTATGTTGTTTTAGAAAGGGGATGGGCATATTATTCTTTTGGAGAGAATCGAAACTATTGTGTCAGTCTTGGAATTGCCTCAGTGTGCCAACATGAGGTTTCTAATAAAGTATAACTTAGAACTACCATCGAGTCTCTGAGTTCTTGCTGGAATGGAGAACCTGCATTGGATTCCTGACAGCTTCAAAATGTGAAGCTTTTCTGGAAAGCTTTAGAATTGCCTTCAAATCAATATCAGAAACAAAGAGAAATTCTATGCCTTAATTTTAAAGTTAAGCTTTGAAATTATTTTGGCAGTCTTGCTGAAATTCAAGGAGTGGAAAAGCTAACAAGCTGTGAACCAAAACACACTTAGAACTATACTTGAGTTCCACAAAACAGAATTTAAAATAAGATTGGTTGAATAAAGAAATAACATTATTTGGGGTTTCTAAAGTGGTAGATATCTGACAACTATTTTACTGATTATAGACAGTGGTGGAATTCAAATAATTTAACAACCAGTTTACCCAGGGTCAGGTTGACTGGCATGGGTGGCGTGACCCATCCCCATCCTCCAGCTCTGCTGCACATGCAGGAAAAGCCTCCTGCAATGACCAAACTGACCCTGGGTGAACCGGTTGTTAAGTAACCCACTCTGGCTATTAAAGTGGATCCTGGGTGCTGTGCTGCAATGGAGAAACAGGCAATGGAGCCACTGGCATGAGGGAAGGAGGAGGAGCAGGGAGAAGAAAGAGGGGAAGTGGCCTTCTCCTTCCCTCATGCCAGCTGCTCTGTTGCCCATTTCCCCATTGCAGCACACTGTAGCACTCAGGACTTTGATAGCGGGAGGGGGGGCTAATTTAACAACCGGTTCACTTGAACTGGTGTGAACTGGCTGAATCCCACTGCTGATTACAGATACTAAATTTTGGTGTAGGAATTAAGACACCAGAGCTGAAAATGAGGCATCATATGTTGTAGTCCAATTGTAGGGATAAAGCGGACTGGCTGACCTTGCACCAATCACTCTCTCTCAGCCCTAAGAAGCAGGGCCTAGTCAGGCAGTCTCCTGGAGTCAATAATGTTAGATCTGGGGAACGAGGACTCGGAAAGCCAGAGAGTGATTGAACGCAACAGCTCTTTTATTTAGATTGAGACCCAGCAAACGGCTGGGGCAAACTTGTCCCCTTATATACACTTGAGCCCAGCCCATTAGCCAATGGGCTGACTTGAAATTCCCGCCCAAATAGTTTAAATATATAACACCCCTTCCCCCCAGAATGCACTTGGCAGTTATTTGCAAATGTAGTCATTCAGGTGACTAGGGCGTGTCTGGACCCTAGTTGACCTGCACAGCTCAGTCGGAGGCGAAGCGTTGAGCGGGGCGGACCTATTTTCTGTGCTCTGCTCTGCCTTAGGCTTCTCTGGATTTCTATTGGGTATGTTGGAGTCCTTGGAGGTCTGATGACACTGAGTCTCCACCTCTTCAGGTAGGTTCTCCGGCACCGGGCTTGAGTTAGTCCCTGGGCTTTTTAGGTAGTTAGGGACTGGTCTTTGATGTTCGGCTTTGGGATTTTGGGTGTTGGTGGTCGAGTCGGTGGCCAGGTCGGTGGCCGCGCCGGCCGTGCATGCTGCGGGTTGTGCTTCAGTTTGCACTGATGTATTCTCGCCTTCTATTCGCCGTCGGAGTTGGTCAATATGCCTCTTCCATATTCGGCTGTCTAATTCTACCCGGTATGATTTGGGCCCCGTTATTTCAGATATCTTCCCTTCCTCCCACAGGGGGCCCACGGTGTAATTTCTGGCGTAGATGGGGGTTCCCACTGTGAATTGTCTGAGTTTTTCAGTTCCCCCATTGAATGTGTCCAGGGAATACTGTGGATTTAACCGGTCGAGGATGCAGTGGAGTTTTCTGCCCATTAGTAACTCTGCCGGGCTTTTCCCTGTGGTTGTGCAGGAAAGTTTGTGTTGGGCCATTAAGAAGACATCGACCCTTTCTTGCCAGTCTCCTGAGCCCAGTCTAGATAAGGCTTCCTTCATGCTTCTTACAAAGTGTTCAGCCTGGCCATTTCCTTGGGAGCCATGGAAGGGAGCCGTGAGTGCATGGCGGGTACCCAGGGTGGCAAGATACTCTTCAAACTTGGTGGCCGTGAACTGGGGACCATTGTCCGAGACAACCACGTCGGGGATGCTGTGAGTGGCAAACAGTTGTCTTAACTCGATTATAATGGCCCGGGCGGTGGTGTTTTTCATGAGCTTAACCTCCAGCCATTTGGAGTAAGCGTCTATGATTATCAGGAAGGTTTGCCCATGGAACGGGCCTGCAAAGTCAATGTGGATTCTTTGCCAGGGGCCAGTGGGTTGGTCCCACTCTTGTATTGGTGCTGTCGAGGGGTTGGGTCTAGAAATCTGGCAAGGGTTGCACTTCCCTACCCTTTGGCCATTTGGGGCCACCACACGTAGCTCCGTGCCAGCCCCTTCATTCTCACCACCCCCGGGTGACCTGTGTGCAATATGTCCAGCACCTTTTCTCTGAGACTTGCCGGAATGACCACCCTTTCCCCCAAAAGCAAGCAACCTCCCAAGCAGCTTAGCTCATCCCTTTTGTTAAAGAATGTTTTGAAATTGTCCTTGTCCACTTTGGCTGGCCAGCCTCTCTGCACCCAGCTGGTCACCGCCCTCAGTTCCTGGTCTTTGCTGGTGGCTCTTGCCACCTCAGCCGAGGTGACTGGAGCCGAGTCCAGGATATCCAGCAGGAGGACAGAGGCGTTGTCCATCAGTTTGTCGATGTGGTCTGGTAGAACGCAGCGGCTGAGCGCATTGGCGTTTCCCATGTTCTTTCCTGGTTGGTGCGTCAGGCGATAGGAGTAGCTGGAAAGGAAGAGAGCCCAGCGCTGCATCCTGGGCGATAGGGCTGACGGTGTTGGCCGGTCTCCCGCTAACAGTCCCAGTAGTGGTCTGTGATCTGTCACCAAGTTGAATTCCCTCCCGTACAAGTAGTCATGGAATTTCTTTACTCCCGCGACTGCCGCCAGCGCTTCCTTGTCTATCTGGCTGTAGTTTCTCTCGGCGGATGACAGTGTCTGAGAGTAATATGCGATAGGTGCTTCCAGGCCATTGGGCAGTCTGTGGCCAAGGACAGCATCCATGCCGAAGGGCGAAGCGTCGCAGACAAGGATGAACGGGAGGGTAGTGTTGTATTTGATCAGGAAGCTGTCCTGCGAAAGCAAATTTTTGACAGCTCTGAAAGCCGATTCCTCTTCCTTCGCCCATTTCCACATGGTTTTGTGTGACAGGAGTTTGTGAAGGGGCTCTGCCACGGTGGCTTTGTCCTTGAGGAATAGCGCGTAGAAATTCAAAAGTCCCAAAAACACTTGCAATTCCTGCTTGGACTTTGGAGTTGGGGCTTCCCGGATTGCTCACACTTTGCTCTCTGTGGGGTGAATTCCCTTAGCATCAATGTGGTAGCCTAGGAACTCTACCAAAAGAACCTCTAGGATGCACTTGTCCCTTTTTACTTTCAATCCGACCAATCAGAACTTGGTCAGGACGGTGATAATCTTTCCCTTAACTGTGCTTGATCTTCTGCTGTGATCAGCACGTCATCAAAATAGGGAATGACCCCAGGGAGACCTTGGAGCAGCCTTTCCATGGTGCTTTGAAAAATGCCTGGCGCTATGCTGACCCCGAACTGGAAGCGGGTGCATTTGAATGCCCCCTTGTGGGTCACAATAGTCTGAGCCTCTGCCGTGGCTTCATCTACCGGCAATTGCTGGTATGCTTGGGCCAAATCTAGCTTGGCAAAAAAATTTCTGTGCCCCAGGGAGTGTAGCAGATGGTGGATCAGGGGAACCGGATAGGCGTTCAGCTGCAGTGCCTTGTCGATAGTACATTTGTAATCCGCACAGATGCGGATTGATCCATCCGGCTTGATGGGGGTGACTATCGGGGTCTCCCATTTGGCGTGATCCACCAGGACTAGGATGTCTTGTGCTACAAGCTTATCGAGCTCCCACTCAACTTTTGGCTTAATTGCCAAGGGGACCCGTCTGGCCTTTAGTCTAATCAGGGCAACGTTGGGGTCTAGGTTAAAGGAGATGGGTTTCCCCACGTACCTGCCCAAATCACCCCCAAAGACGTCCTCGAATTCTGCCAGTAGGTCATTCCGCAGGGAGGTTTGGTTGTGCTGGATGTCAGTTGTGCTGTGGATACCGGTGACGCACATTCCCAGGGCCATGAACCAGTTCATTCCCAATAGGCTAGGGAACTGGCCATGCACAATTGTGAGGGGCAGCTGGGTCGATGTGCCACCATAGGTGACATTGACCTCCTTTCGGCTGGCGACCGGGATGGGCCTCTTCTGGCAGTCGCAGATTCTTATGCGCTGGGACGACAGGTCACGATGCTTGAGAACACGATTGATAGTGCTAAGCCAGTGTCCACTTCCATGCGGCAGTCCCGTCCGTTGATCTGCACCGTCGTGTAGATCTTCTCGCCTTGTTCTGTGCTGGCATGGTCTATTTGCAGTGGGTGCGCCTCTGCCCTTTCGAACTTGGTGCCGCCATTAAAATCACGCTGCTGATTGGCTCTTTTTGAACTTGCCACCATTTCTTTTGGCAGCAAGGCGCGACTGGGATTTTCCGCTCTGCATACTCTCGCCAGGTGCCCCTTTTGGTTGCAGCGACGGCAAATTGCCTCTCTGAAGTGGCAATTTTATTGCTGGTGGGGGCCGCTGCAGCCGGCACAGCTACGAGGTCTCCTCTCTGTGCCCGATCTCCCTTCGGTGGCACACACTTCTTCGTCACCTCCTTCCGACACCTCATCTTCATTGGGGAAGACATCCTCATGGTGCACGGTGGCCATTTTGGGTGTGCTCGGGGTCATCGGGGGTCGCTGTAAGGTGGCCGCGGTGGACGAGGATGATTCGTGTGCCCGCGCCTCATCTAGCGCGACCGTCAAAGTCAAGTCCTGGTGGGCTAGGAGCCTCCACTGGAGGCGGATGTCGCTAACCCCGCGGATTACTTGCTCGATGAGAGCCTCATCGAGGTCTCTGAATTTGGCAGGCATAGCGGCTTCTCGCAGTGCAGCGACAAAGTCATTGATAGACTCGCCCTCCATTTGAATCTTCTGCCAGAATTTGATCTGATGCAGGTACTTGGACGGCGCTGGAGAGTAATGCTTCTTCAGCGCTGTCTGTAGTCCCGTCCAGGACATCGCCATCACCGGGGTTGGGCTTGCCAACGCCTTCACAATGTTGAAGATGGCATTGCCGCAGTAGGTCAGGAAGATCGCCCGTTTGCAGTCGTCTGAGTTCGTTGGCATGCAGCGAGCACTCGAAGCGGGTCATGTAATCTTCCCACTTCTTGGTCTTCGGCTGTAACAGTGGGGGAGGAGTGTATGCAACCATGGTTCGGCTCGGTACTCCTGAACTGGCTGGGTCGTGCTGGGTCGTGCCTCGGTATCCCATCCTCGTCAGCAGTGTTAGGTCTGGGGAATGAGGACTCGGAAAGCCAGAGAGTGATTGAACGCAACAGCTCTTTTATTTAGAATGAGACCAGCAAACAGCTGGGGCAAACTTGTCCCCTTATATACACTTGAGCCCAGCCCATTAGCCAATGGGCTGGCTCGAAA
>JANHFR010002434.1:190333-202248 GCA_032468015.1 Mimophis mahfalensis | reverse complement strand
ATGCTGGGTGGGGAATTCTGGGAGTTGAAGTCCACGCATCTTCAAACTGCCAAGGTTGAGAAACACTACCTTAAGTTCACCAATTGGTTTAGCAAAAAAAAAAATCTTCCCCCAAGTAGATGGCTCCTGCTTTTTGGAGTATCTGCTAAAGCAACTTTGGGAACTTTACTAGTTTCCTTAATCTCTGGTGATGGCAGTATTGATTTACTGCCTTTAGCATAAGGTATCATGAAACTGGACAGAGTTTTTTTTAATTATTATATATGTCCCATCAGATGATGAAAAGACTTGGGAAGTCTGGCATCTTTGCCAGAGAGAATCATAACTGTGTGCATTATGAGAAAGTTATGGGAGTGGTAGCTATTAGAAAATTGAATGTTTTATAAGTTTCAGAAATGGGGAAATATTTCAGAAAATATGAGGATCTTACTGGATCTGTACAGAGTCTTGTCAAAATATCAGCAAGCTATGTATATGAGCAAACTGGTTAGTTCTCCACTTGCAGTTGCTGGTAATATAATTTCAAATTTTGAAAGCCCTCAGCAGTTGAGTTGTCAAGTGTTATTCTCAGTTTTTTAAAATGGAGTCTACAAGTTATTTTGAAGAATTATGTTAAGTAATTTGATTTTAATCAAATGGCACAGTTCTTTGTAGACCCATAAAGTAAATTTGAGAAATCAGAATCATTGCAGTTGATTCTTCCAATTATCAATGATCCGGGCTTCATTGTTAATCAAATTCAACAGAGCCTTAAATGAGCTGTGCTCTTTGGATACAGGTATATAACATGTCAGAACAATTTGCAAAGTAGAAATACCAGTTTTGTACAAACTGACCCTTTCAGAGGAGTTTGCCAGCTAATCAGCTAGCCTGAAGGCTGACTGAAGAAAGAGCCTTTTTGTGAATGGCTGCATCAGCATCTGTCTTCTGTGAAATACATGTGACCTCTCCGTTCAGAGTTTAGGATCACTTAAGTAAAGTACTTTGGTTTCCTGGTTTGCAGCATAAATTATTAGAAATCCACTGATGTTCGTATATGAAGTACTCTGTTTTTGTGCATAAAAATATTTCAATTAATGAAGTTGTGGACAACTGAAAATATTCTCAGATTTTTGTTCTTGTGTTGCATATCTGCTAATAATGCAAAGGAAATCTGTTTTGAACAAGTATACTGAAATAAAAGTGTAGCTTGTTAGTGTAAACCACTGATATTTGCAAGAATAATTTTTGCCAGATAACTTATATAGATTTTAATCTAATAGTTTATAATTATATTCCATAACTATAACTAAGTTGTCTAAAGTGAGTGATGTTTAAAGTGAAGTTTAGTCAGTGTTAATGCTGACAATTTAAAACAGTAATTTCAAATAGAATAAAAACATAGGTTGTAGTGCGTTAGTACCTGTCTCCTGCTCCAGTCTACAACAATTCAACATTTAATGAGATTTATAGAGATAGCTTAATAATACTAACCATCTTTGGAATGAAGGTGATTTGCTTAATTGCCCTTTCCTATAGAAAACTGTTGGGAAGTTTAAAAAAAATACTTTATTTAGGGCATGGCAATGAGGTCTAATTTAAAATGCTAATTATCCACAATTAACTTTGCCTAAATACTGCAAAAACTGTCACATTTATAGATAGCCTTACTAATTTGAGTACAAATGTCAAAATAGAAACAATAATGGATACATGTTTTCCCTTTTAATATAAACAAGACAATGAGCTTTTCATTGAGCATTAAAAGAAATAACTGACTGTTTGGGTTACTAACCTTGAAGTGTGGCCAAAGGCCAGCAACAGGTCATTAACTGAATGAAATGACCTGGCCCATAATCGTTATCATGAATCATAACTGAATTGAATATATCATAGCATAGGTACATTAGATACTTTATCAAGTATCATGCTACTGAATGCCATGATTGCCACATGTCACACAAGCTTTCATGATAGCTTTGAGATATTGAAGGTCATAGAATAAAAGGTTTATTGACTGATAATACTATAAAGAGATACTTACTGCTACTTATAGATAAATCATGCTACCTAGGTTTAATCAAAAACAGAATTAAAAGATTAAATTCATTTGAAAACGGTAAAGGTAAACTCCACCCAGAAATACTTGAATAATTTAATAATTGTCTAATTTATTATAATATTGATGTTTAATCCTAATGTACCTATGCTATGATCAAATACATTATACTGAATTAGATGACTTTATACTATGTTTATGCATTGATCATTATGCTAATAGTTCTTACATAGAAATGATGGCTCTGATTTGTGAATGGAAATCAAGCCATCATTAGTTTCTCTGATTTAATTGTATTGGGCATTTCAGAGCAAAGAAGAAAAAGCATATGAGTGTTTAGTGGATTCCTTGGTATCCACTAAATTCTGTAGTTTATGGGAAAATGCAGTGGTTTCATGCATTACAGTGTTTTCCGGATATGTAATGTAGATTTATGAAATAGTCACCATTTGCAATTAGTTTTAGGAGTCACTGCATAATTATGCTTGCATAGAGTGGCATGGTCAAAATGTACAAGATTTTCTAGCTTTATGCAAATTTGCTATGATGTAGTTGATCATTTTTGCCCAAGAATTCACTTTATTTCAGAAAAAAATGCAGTTATGCAATTTACACCAGCAAAGTTTAATTTGCATCAAAGGTTTGGAAATTTGCAAAGACTTCTTCCTGCCAAAAACAGTTGAGTAATTTCCAATACCCACATCCCTTTGTGCCCTTAATCACACATCTATCATTTGGCTTGAGTTGTTCTAGTTTATGTCCTGTTTCTGACTTATTTTTATACCTGCAATAGCCACTACTGTACTATTGCTATGCAGTCAAAGTGGCCATGAACATTTTGTCCACCCCCCCATGCCCCAGAGGAAAAGTTTTGTTCTAAGATCAGAAACAAAGTTACTTGTTATTAAATTTGTTTGCTGACTATCTTACCTAAAAGCAACCCTGGGTATCTTACAATATTAAAAGTTGAATGTAATAAGTGGTGTTGAACATTCAAACAAGATATTCATACAGGTGAATCCACCCTGTGCGATAACAATGCTAATATTTGTGGTGCCATGACCCATTCTACCTCTTTATCTGCCTTTATAAGCATTCACATTAAAAATCAAGCTGCAGAAAGATGGAGAGAATGTTTTTCACTGTATATAACTAGGCAAGAAAATATATTTGAGTAACATAATACTTAAGAATAAGCCTTTTTAAAGTATATTTGTTAGCTTTTTTGTTAATGCATTTGGGTTACAAAATTGACCTCATACCCCACATTTTTTTTTCTCCTGGTTCACTTCCATGCCTTAGGAAATCTGCTTTGTGCAAAGGTTCTGGAGACTGTAACTCTAGCATAAAATAAAGGTTGGTTATACCATAGTTTTTAAAACAAAAACTTTATTGCAGAACAAAATTAGAAACATCTGAAAATGAAAGTACTGAAAGTTCAGAAGTCATGTGTTCTGATCTTAATAGAGCATTTCTCCTTATTCTTTCATGCTTGAAGGGTGAAATAGAAACATCACATGACAGTAGTTGAATGTTGAAAGGCATATTAAAATGTTTAATGTTAGATAAGCACAAACACTTTTTAACATTCTAATTATTAGAAATCATAAACTGGAGAAGATCTCAACTAAAAAGCATTGCTAGGCATAGAAATTCATCAGAGTGATTTGATATGCTTCCATGTGCTCTTACAATTGTTGTAAATGATTGCTCCAGTATTTGGATGCAAAAGAAATGAGAGAGCATGCTATTTCATCCTATTTGTCATAAATGGTTTTCTTGCTGGTGAAGAAATAGCAGACAAGTTGTTGTTTTGCTAGAATATTCCATAATGCTGTATCATGATGGGATCTGCATATAAGGAAAGAAAGTTTGGCCAAGGTCATGAATATTTTACATTAACCAATTTACAACATTGGTCCAGCTTTATGTACCTGAAGGATGTGGAAGACAAGATCAGTATTAAAAGAAGATTTTAATAATGTTAAGTAACATATATAACACTATAATAGTTTTGTAACTATTTAGAAGGGCAAAAACTGTCTTAAATTTCTATGAAAAGAAATGCTAAGTGTGAGCTTGAAAAACTTCATTTGTAGGTCTATTCCAGAGCCATTGTACCATTATATAAAATGTCCTAGTCTTACTTATTTACTGATTATTATGGTTCATCACACAGACAGCCAGATGTTTAGATTAGATATGGAACTTCCATCAACCTATCAAGTCCTTCCCAGACACCTGGGATAGGCAGATTTTGTTATTTGATTATATTAAAGGTATTGTCACAAAATATAAGCTTTTCCCAAGTAAAACTGCTTTTTGCAATTGATGCTATTATTTATTAAATTTATAAGCTGCTTATTGAAAGTTACATGTGATTATGAAAGGCACCCACACATTGAATATATTATAGTAAATTAATCTAGCTGTATGCAGAGTTTTTTAAAATATTATCTAAGGGGGCATAGGTGATACTCTTTTATATTACCTTTTAAGAGTATTTGAGATGATGAAGCTCAGCAGTATAGTGGCATGTGGACCGTTCTAGTGTGTTATTTATTGAGTCTTTTCACTTGTATTTCTCTTAAAGTAATTTATTTGCAACTTCAGTCATAATAGTTCATCAACATTTCTCTTTAAAAATAGATAAAACTTTTAAATTTGTATTGTTTTAAACTGAGACAATCTGTGGAACTGATCAGGTGTGCTGCAGTGGTATCTCATAAATTCCACTTTTTCAAATAGTTAAATAATTTACTACCCCAGTATACAAACATCAAAACTTCACAGACTAACACGCTAGGTGCCTGAAAGCATTTGCCTTTTAAATGAAGGTTCTCTGCTTTTTCTGTAGAAAAAGATTCTCTTTTGCTCAGTTCTTTTTGCAGAGGCCAAGAGATCAGAAAATGTTCAGTTTTAATTGGTGAATTTCTGTGACAGTAAGATGCCTTATTTTATGTATGGTCTAGAAATAAATGAGTGGCTAAACTCTTTGAAATGTGCCAACTGCTGAAAAAGCCATGAGCTGTAATTAAATTGAATGTAGGGTTATATTGTCTGCTTGCCTTGAGCTACAAACTTGATAACAAACCCTAGAATAGCAAGTATTGTGTTAGAAGTTGGTATGTAATTAGTTATGCAGTTTTCAATCACTTTGGAAGACTTGTCTTTTCCACCACTTTTTATTCTTTTTTCTTGCCTTTTGTAATATCAGAAATATGTGTATTCTATTCTTTTTCAAAAGGGAAGAGGGCAGTGAACGTGGCTCTGAAATATTAGTATGCCAGTTAATGTTTAATGGACCATATGTTGTTAATTCCGTGGAAGTGATGTCAGTTCAATTTGGATTCAGTGTCATTTTTTTCCCCAAATTTTATTGTTTTTAAAGTTACAGGGAAAAAAAATAAACAGATTGACATAGGTCAATAAAAAGATATCAATAATAATCATAACAGAAAAAAGAGAAAAAAACAACAAAAACAAAACACTGTCAACCGAGAGTGCAGTGGCTAATCTTATATGCTTAATCTTATCTTAAAAATAATCAAACATTTGCATAAAATCTGGAATATCAGATATACTACTATTTTAACACTGTTTCAAGATTCAGTGTCATTTGAAGGAACTTAAAAAGTATATCCTGGTACTTGAAGGAAATTGTGATGTCTGAATACTGGTTTTGTAAAGTAGAAGTTTCCTGCGTTTATTATTTGTGTAATACAGTAGCAGTTTTGCAAGACTGTTTCTTTAAAAGGGTAGGGGCATTGATGACATGAGTACATTTGAAAGAAAACCCTTCTTCCCAACCAACTTCATTGTAATAGGAAATATAACGTTACAAGAAAAAATAGTCATGCAGTTAGAGGATTGGGAGTTGCCCAGTATTGGATATAAGATGGGTGGCTATTCAAATATTTGAAATACATACTCACATGCCATGCCCAATGCTTTGGAACATTACTCCTATACATAATGAATTGCCATAAATGTTGAAGTCTTTTGTGCCATAATTCTTGAAATCTTTTGTGAACAGGAACTCTTATGAATGTATTTAATCTAGAACTGATGGAGATCGTTTTTGCCAGTTCTTCATGCTGATTCCTTAACTTGGAGGAATACTCCAAGCCTTTCAACAGAGATGGGCAGAGGCTATCAACTAAAATTGTCTTCTTTTTGTCACTGACAACATCGTCTACTGCTCATAGATGCTTTTACCAATAAAACAGATCTGGTCATTCGGTTGTCCCTATCCAGCCTGCAGTGGTAGCGATGGGAGGCAGTGGCAGTGGCAGGGCAGGGGCAGCCCTTCACAACAATCCCACTTTCTCATGTGGCCCCTTGGGAAATTGCCCACCCCGGCAGTAAAAGAACTTGGCATCCAGAACACACTTGTACAGCTCCTGCACATCTTCACTGATCATACTTTGGGAGATAGATTTTGCAGTGAAGGGAAAGCAAGCAAGAGAAAGTAACAGTTAATGGTGTATGTAAGTAGTTTTTAGACTAAATTGTTTTAACACTGATGATTTTGTGATTTTACTTTTGATTGAATCATATTGTCTGGATACTGGAATTTTCCAGAATTAGCATTTGTTGCAATTTATAGCAATATCAAATATTAGGGCTGAGATCTTACGCTCTAGTTCTCTAACAGGATCAGCTCTGAATTAAAAGAGATGATATTATGACAGTAAAATGTGCTTAATGTACTGGCCTTAATGTTTTATCTATGGTTCCCTGTGGGTGAACCCAAAACATTCAGCAGAGATAATTAACCATGAATAAGCATATTACATTAGCCCAGTCTATACCTAGGCCTTTGGTTCTTCTTGCTAATCTTATCACTTAGTCATGTTGAAATTTCTTCCAAATTGGATATTATGAAGAAATGGGGACTTGAGATTTAGAAGAAATAATTTAAAAAATATCAATATAAAATAAGTATTACAAATTTAATTAGCTTTTTTTAATTAATTGGTAATTAATTGCCATGATTTTACTTATCTCCAAGCCTCTATGCATTTGTCTGTTCTGAGAAGCCCCTGGCTTTTAGCCTTTAATCGATTGAAAATTCCATTACAAATCATAGTAGCTAGCAGATAGATTGTGGTGATTCATTATGTCATATTATGTTTCATTATGCAAGTGTAATTGAAACATGTTTTTATTTACTGTTTGCAGTAAATCACATAACATGTTGGTAGCCAAGTGTGAATGGTATGTACTGTATTGTCAGTCCAACAGGTGTTTTTTTTTTAATTTGAAAAAAAAATTGTCAGTAGTAAAAAAAAATGCTTATTCTGTTTCTGCTAATGTTCAAGAAGACCAGTGACTCAAAACTATTACAGAAATGGATCTCTTAAATATAGGTTTAACTACATTATTCTTAGCTTTTGTTTTTGTGGCATCTTATGTAAATGTGTGCACAAAAGATGTTTACTTCTTTTGACTTTAAGGAATGACCATCACATCTTAATTAAATTAGAGTCTACTGTATTGAAGCACTATGGAAATTTTATAAATAATGTTCATATTGAATTGTGATACAATGCAGTTTGCCTCTTGGTTTTAGTATAATGCCAGTATATGAAATTGTGACCTGTTCCACAAATCATAGTTAATAAAATCTTAGCCTAAACCTTGAATCCAGATAATGTATACAGTAATATCTGGGCATAACTAGAACTTTGTTCTAATGCATATGGCAGGGTGAAATTGCTTGAATACCTCTACCCTTCAAAATTAATTTTTCCAGTGTCTTGGATAGCTATGTACAGCAGTAAAACATATGAAATATTGTTTAAAATGTGTTAAATGTTTAGATATATAATGTACATTTTGTACAATATTTGCACAAACATTGTACAAATGTACAATAGATGCACATTTTATGTAATTCATTCCTGATTTCATGAATGCTTGGGTATTAAAGTTCTGTATGATAAATAAAATAATGATTTCATGGACAGTTGGCAAATACTAATGTGGTGAAAAATGTTTCAAGGTGTGATTAGACTGTTCCAATCTTATTTCCATTGTACAGGATAATGCTTACATTTCCTTGTGCATATGTGTGTGAAAAAAGTTGGCACCTGATCATTAGTTTTTAAACAAATGAAAGCTATTGATTAGAGGAAATATGTCATTTATTATTCAATTGGTGACATTTGCATGTATTTGTATATGCACGTGCATCTTGTGTGTGTATAAAAATTAAGGAGTTGATAATGCAGTGTTATATCTCCTGCTAATATTGCAGTTATTGATAAAAAATAGAGGGTATGTTATAGATTTAATCATTTAAAAATAACATGTAATTGTTATTACTCATATAACATTATCTTGCCATTGCATATAATTTTGCATACTTTGTATGTCTTTGATGCCAACTTTATTGTAATATTAACTCATGACCCGGCTTTGCCCGAATATAATTAGGCCTGGGTTCCAATGTACTGAAGTCTATGTAAAAGTTTCCAGGGTTGCTTGTAAGTCAATAAGGCTGTGACAAAGCAGCTGAGATCTAAGTAGACTTCTATTTCTGAAAGGGGAAAAAAGCTTTGAAAGGAAGAATTTATAACATTATCTGTCTTCAAATCGGCTCCTAGTGAAGCCTTAACAGTTTGGCTGTGTTTTCTATCTGGGCATGTGCAGTATGACAGTGGTGCAGCCTCAGCCTAAAATTCCCAGCATTCTTTGGGCACATGCTCATTGCAGCTTTGCAGAAAAACGTCCACTTTAACACCATTTTTCCTCATGAAAAACTTGTCAGCAGCCTTCCTGACGCACCCAGCATTTGTCAAAGGAGTTGAAAATAAATACCTGTGAAGTTTGGAGCATTTTGGTGGGCAGTGTGAGAGCCTTTCTGGGACATACCCAGAAACACCAGCAACTGACAACCTCTCTTTTATAGATATAGATTTGGTCCAAATTAAGTGATACCTTAGTGATTATTGAACGTTTATGCAATTGTGTTACATACAGATATGCATTCCTTTGCTTGTATTCTTGCTTGCTCTGGTTTATGTGACCCTCAATGATAATGGCTCTGATTAGTAACATCAAATCTACACAATGTAAAGAGTTAGCAAATCACAGTTAAAAGCAGTTATATAACATCTCCAATACAGTGCATCACACTTTAAGGGTAGGAAAGTCTTCATTTATCCACCAAAGCCCCCTTGAACACCCATATTTTTATACCTGTTCATTAACACCATAAAAAGGGAGTGCTCCAGATAGTCAAAGTGAGGGAAGTTATCAGAAGGCTCAATCTCAGTAAGTCTTCTCTACCTGATACCACTGAACTGGCAGAATCAACCCAGAGAAGCAATCCTAGAGATTTCTAGTCACTGAGTCATGTTAGATTTTAAAAGGGTAAAACAATATCTTGAATTGCAGCTAATTGGCAGCTAGTACAGTTCGTTCTTTAGCGATAGTTACATAGGCAAATCTAGGCATACCATAACTATCCAGGTCATTGCATGCTGTACCAGCAAAAGCTTCCAGGTAGCCTTCAAAGCCATGTAAAAATGTATTGCAGTATTCCACATGCAAGGTGATAAGGGCAGAGTATCCTATTTTGGAAATTGCTACAATTGGTACACAACATGTAGTTTGTGCAAAAGCTCTTACAGGAAGCAGGAAATGCAAGTTGGAATCAGTTAGCTTTTAAATCCATTGCCACTCCATTTGCTGGGAGTGTTTTCCACTCTAAGTGTCTGTGTTTTCCATGTCCACATCCTAACCATTTCTAGGCATCAGGTCAAGATTTCCTCCATATTTCCTACTCAGTCTGGTGTGGGCATCCTCTGCAAATTGCTGATAGGTTGCATAATCCCCATTGAATGACTTCTTCTAGCTGCTTTATGTGGTTGCTGAGTAACAAGGAGAAAAATGGCCAAACCCTTCAGCTGCCTGTACAGGTAGTCTTCAACTACAATCAGTTACCTGGTGATTATTCAAAGCTCCGATGGACCTACGTGGAGGTGCTTGTGATCCAGATTCAGAGTTCCAATGATTGTTTCCCACGTTAACATGACCGTACTTTGGGCACTTGGCAGCAGGCCTGCATTTACAGCCCTCTGTCCCCTTTTCAAAATACCAGAGACACAAACTCAGATAACTTCACAAGGCAAACCACTGTCTTCATAGCTGGACTTCAGCTAGCATTAAACTCCTTGTGAATGTGAGTAAATTTTTTACTCTAGATCTGTGAGAATTCATAGCAGTAATCTGGCAATTTTTCTCCTAGCTTTCCCCATAAGAAACATTGCTGCTAAGCTACTTTCATCAGACCCAGCAAGAGTGGAAAAGCAAGCCCTTGTCACTGGTCTTACTGTCATGATTTAGAGTCATTTGAACTTTTGCTTATTCAATCAGTCAATTTTATACCATAAGTACACTGGGCACCTCTTTCGATGCTTCATCACCAGGCATGTCTTCTATAAACTAAAAAGCTCCCTTGAATTGCCAGACATCTCGGAAAGCACTTTTATCAAGTGCTGTCATTGCCTCCTTGTTCGAGAGATCAAAAACTGAACAGAGCCTACATATCAAGGCTTTGGCAAAATTCCCAAATTTTGAGGATTCATTAAGAATATGGACAAACCAATTGAATGGGTCCACCTTCCCTGGAGCGGTCCATGGTGCTAAAACCAAAGATTGATCTGACCATAACCAAAGATACCAGTGCCCCCCTTGCACTCGGCTGCGTTTCAACTTATCTAAGGCAAAACCTAAATCTAATACCTGGTAGGTACCTCCTTTGTGGTTCTGGTCCATAATCTGGGAAAAGTTCATGGTGGTTGTTGTTGGCCCTGAACTTACAAACCACTTCTCTCCTCTTGCAAGAGAGAACAAATTAACCAAGTCATTTCATTTCACAGCCACTGACATCCACTTACATTACATTAAGCTTGTTGCCTTAATTCCATTAATGAATGACCATATAGACATGTATTGTATAAGAATCTTCTTTGTAATATTCAGGACTGGAAAAATGTAACTCCAAATACAGACAGTGCATAGAAGTAGCTTTCAGGGAAGTTTCACCTACTTTCACCTGTAGTCACTATAATTTATTTATTGTATTTGTGTTGATCTGGCAAGATGAATTAAGCTGGTTGAGTTGTTTAGAAAAAAATAATAGCTTCTGAGTAAATATTTTTTGTTGATGATAAGATACATTCACAGTTAACTGAAGCAAGAGAAACCTTTTTGAGAATTGCAAGGCTATCTATAAATTGGTTCAGTATATATTGAGGGTATGCCTTTGTATTTTATCTTTAGTTGTCTTCCAGGACTGCAGTAATTCCCCAAAGTATCTTGAACAGACTTGTAGACACCCAATTACTGATACATATTCCAATAAAAGCTGTAATTCAGGCCCACACAAATTATTTGCTTAACTGAGCATAATCCATGAGGTATGTAGGATGCCATTATGGAGCAATTATATGCCCTTGCTACTTGTGTAGGACTGGAAAAAGTAGAGAAATTTTCAGGTACCTGATTGGCCATAATCCAAAGGCTACTAGGTAGTTTCAGTGTGGTGTGTTACAAAGTAGAAGTTCATGTATGTGTTGGCTGCCTGACTCAGGAAAGTTTCCCAGGTCTTGAGATATTTATTGAACTTTATTTTACACAATCATCTTCAACAATTTAGTGAACATAAATATATATATATACTTTAAATACTTGATGTAATGAGCAATCCTATTGCTTTTCCAGACACATAGCACTAGAAAGGTCTGAGGAGTCCACTGTTTAGAGTTTGGAATCAGCTACTGTAGACTATAGATCAGAAGATAGGTTAAGAAGGAGAGAGTGAAAGCACACCTAATAGCTGAATGCAGTCAATAGTTGCTGGCAG
>JANHFR010002434.1:169853-185376 GCA_032468015.1 Mimophis mahfalensis | reverse complement strand
ACAGAGATGAGCACTGCCCCCTAGAGTCGAGAACGACTAGCACATATGTGGGAGGGGAACCTTTACCTTTACCTTTACTACAAGGTAGTTTTGTCTAACTGAGTAAGTTTAACTCTGGTATTTGTATCATGGTTTATATTCTACTGATAAATTGAAAATATGTTATGGTGAAATATGACAGTGAAGGCTTTGTATTGTGGTTATCCAAAGCTTAATTTTATTGGAAGAAAAAAAGTTTTATAAAGGAAATCATGTTTTTATTTTACAGGGCAATTTTTTCTTTGCTCATGATCATTTTGTATGAAATCATCTGTCATTCCCTCCAAATACATTTAATTTTATTTTGTAGTATTGTCAAACTTTATACTTTATCAGTGTCATCTCCTATTCGTAATACTAAGCATATAATCACATATTACATGCTGGTTGCAGTCTTCCCACACCAACAATTGCTTGATAAATAAATTAGTTTATTTACAGATAGATCTTTCCAGAATTTCCAGATTCTGTGTTCATAGTAGTCTGCCAATAGGGATAAGTAGAAATAACCAAATATATATTTTCTTTACACAGATTTGCTTGTTTGCTCTCTTTGAAATTCATTACTTGGATTTAGTGTTACATTGCTGTTTATCTGGGATCCTTAAACATGGAATTAGTTATTCGGTTAAGGAATACAATTGCTATTCTTAATTTGTTATCAAAGAACATGATATAAAATGTTATAATTAAGTGTTTTTTCTATTTATGCATTTACTCATTTGCAGTATCTTACACTGTGATCAGTTATAATAAATGGCTTGTTCAATAGAAGAATTTACCTATTTTAACCAAAAATGATCCAAACGATTCAGCTGATATGCAGGTCAACATCATATACTTAGGTGATGTGTCATAATTCTAGCAAAAAAATATTTGTAGCTGTGAGGGAAACATATTTTGTTAAAAAAATCTTAGAATTTTGAATTATTTTAAGCATTACACTTTTTAGAACTAGAAGTCCTACTCAGTGGTAGGATTCAAAAATTTTCACTACTGGTTCTGTGAGCATGGCTTGGTGGCCATGTAAATGAGTAGATGTGGCCAACTCAAAGTCACTCACAGCAAGGTGGGGCGGCACCTTGCTGTGAGTGATGTCAAGTTGGCGACGCCCACTCAGTCACATGATGGATGCTGCAGGGTGATTACCTATGTACCTTTCCTCCCCTCCTCCACCCTTGGGCTGACAAGGAGAAGGAGGGGACGACTTGGTGGAACTTTTCTGCCTCCATTCGCAGTGGAGCTTGGAAGGCAGCTCCTTTGGCCTGCCTGTCGGTTTATGCTCCCCCCTCCGCAGCAAGCGTTGAAGTACCTTAAAGGGACAGACTGTGACAGCTGCTTCTGAGCAGCAGTAGAGCTAAGAGAGGCAGAAAAGTTTGGCCAAGTTTTCTTCTTGGGCATACCCACAGAGTGTGCCCATACCTCACAGCTCTGGAGAGACTCGCCCACGCGTTGTCTCCTCACAGTAGGGTCCAGCACAGTGAGATGTGTGCATGCTCTATGCGTATGCCCGACAAGGAGAAGAAAACTTGGCTGAACTTTTCCCCTGGTAGGGTCTGGCTGTGAGCAGCACTGCCAGGCAATGAGGTGCACATGCATGGCCAGTGCAAAGAACAGGGCGGTGATGGCAACAACGTGACTTCAGACCTCTTTTTCGGGCGCAAGCTTCTTGTTCTGAAAAAGGTGGTGGCTGCAGGCTTCTTGTGCTAGAAGGAGATGGTGGCTGCCAGCTCCTCGCACCGAAAAAGACACAGTAGCTACAGGCTTCTCATGCTGAAAAAAAGGCAGAGGCTGCAGGCTTCTTGCGCCGAAAACTACCCGTGGCTGGAGGCTTCTCACAAAAGGTGACCAAACCTCACCGTATCCTCCACCACCACAGCGGTCCTTTGGAAGGTGAGCGAGGTAGAGGACAAGCGGGCTGCATGCAGGTGGAGGCCCTGGAAAAGGCCAGAGCCAGGGACTGGCATATCCCCTGACCTGAGGCAGAGGGTGAGCGGATGGGCAGCATGCAGGTGGAAGGATGGTGAGAGCCAGGTCCAAAAGGTGGCCAAGCCTCCTCGTGTCCACCCCAAGGTGGCAGCCTAGGCTGGCCCAGGAGTCAGCACTCAACCAGGGCTTGCAGGTGGTGGAGGCAGGTAGGCCAGGGTGGGAGTTGACTCGACCAGGGCTTGCTTACAGGCTCACTCACCCAGGAAGATCAGGGCTGTGGCAGAACGCAGGCAGCAGCAGTGGGTGAAGGCAGGTAGCAATGGCGGGTGAGAGGAGGGGAGGGGCGTTTCCCATTTCTCCAAACTAGTTAAAATTCCCCCTACCAGTTCAACACCAGCTCTGGTCCTGCCTCATAATTCTTATTTTGTAATCCCTATAAAATCTTTTGAAATTGTCTTCAATACTGATCTCTGTGAATGAACACAAACATAGTTATTTTCAGGAGCAGTTGCCATTAAATTAGCTGTGAAGCAGTAAACCTGTTTTTGAATGGATACATAAATACACATTCACATGCTCAAAATCACTTAAGAAGTGTTACTTTTTTCTCTTAAATGTTACTAAATTGTTAACACTTGCTTATTCAACTAAATGGATTGGAATATGAGCAAAATATATTATACTTCAGCATGCTTTCTGTAAAATGGTGCTTTTCCTTCCTGAAAATTCTAAGGTGTAGCTGATATTCTCAGTCAGCATATCCCAAGTTCATCATTGAGTATATATGTTAAGAGTTAGTAAGGCTGTCTTACAAATATGACCAGATTTAGATCTGTTTACATTCCATAATTTTGAAACTGGTCTCCTTTGCTGGCTTCAGCAAAATGCTTCCTTTTGCTCTGCCCCACCCTAACTGTGCACAGGTCTACTGCTTGCTTTTTACTGACATTGCATTTCCAGTTTGACTGAGGTGTTTGTTTCATCTGCATTTGCTTGTGGTGCTCCTTTTTGGAGATTTCTTGGGGAAGCTGCTGGGAATTGTGGCTTACTTGGGCAGAGAGGGCATCTGTCACAACTTGTTTAATATTTACATGGAAATGTCTTTCTCAAAGGCTTTCGGTGCCCCATGTTTTACAGTACATGAACAGTTGGCTAGTCCAGGTGTTTCCTCTACTCTTTGCGTGATATGTGACTTGGAAATTCAAGAGAAGAGTTGGCAGAATGGAAGAGCTGAGGGTTTGTATTTACCTATTCTAACTGCTTAGGAGATTCAAGGGTTTGGGGTACAACAAACAGCTTCCTGTCCCCCTTCCTGGAAACTATATTTTTGAACTAGGATGTTAAATCAGTAGACATTAATGACTTAACCAGCTTCTACAATAAAGCATTGATCAGTTTTTGTTTTTAACCAAAAGCCTGAAAATACTGCCTTACCATCATGTAGGTTTAAACATCAAAATAGCTATTGGACATTACAATTGTAGTGCACCTAAATTTCAACTTTTAAAACTAAATGATTCTAAAAATTATATTTAAATATAAAAATTGATGGTATCTTTTTGATTTATCCACTCCTAAATATGAGTGTTTAGTATTTTATTACTGTTATTTTTATTCATTACTGTCATTATTATTACTGTTATATTACTCTTAGCTTTCCTAAAATAGCCCAGATCCCTAACATGCTTTGTGTCTTTTTACAGGACAGTCGGCCCAATATGTCAAGACCTCTGATCACTAGGTCCCCTGCATCTCCTTTGAACAATCAAGGCATCCCCACACCAGCACAACTCACAAAATCCAATGCACCGGTTCATATTGATGTGGGTGGGCACATGTACACCAGCAGCTTGGCCACACTAACTAAATATCCTGAATCAAGGTAATTCTGAGGATTATGTTGCATTTTTCCAGAAGGTCCGTTAACTTGCTCCCTTTATTTCTTTCAATTTGTATGCTAACTCTTTGTTTGGTATTAAATCTTTTCGTGTAAAAGTGTGCCCCAAGTTTCTGGGTGCCTTAAATTGGTTGTTGGAAAACATTTTACTAAAGGAAACTAAACCATGTTTCTTTGCTCAAGACCCCCTTAATTTGCATCATCTGCCGAATTACATCACTCCATGTTGATATCTTATATTACATTTTTCAATACGTCTCCTGACAACTTGTGTTATTTCTACGCCATTATGTTTTGATGGGAAACTACTTAATATTTATCGTATATTAATGATGCAACTGTGAAAAAACAAAATGGTATTTGGGGGTATTCCAAAAAACTGATATATCTTAAGGACTGTGTATATACAGAAGAAGGAGTGGACATACTTTCCATCACTCAAGGGACAGTGCCAAAACCAGTGGATTAAAATTATAAGGAAGTAAACTCAACTAGGCATTGGGAGAAATGGATGATCATCCTTCATTAAACAATGGGTTGGACTAAATGACCTATCTGGTCATTTCCAGTGCTATAATTTTATTATTCTACTTTACAATGAAGTGGCTTTTGTATTGTTGTTCTTTTCATATGGATGTCTGGATTTTTAGACAACAGATGTAATGATAAGGGTCTGCCCCTAAAACATGCTCTTGCTGTCTAAATCAAAGTATCCAGTCAGTTATAACAAGAAAGAGATGCTGCTACTTCCTTGAAGCTATTTTATCCCAGAAGCTCCTTAGACTAAGCTGCCTCAAAATAATTAAGGTAGTTGCTAGACTTTTCTGTGTGGCACTATAGAACTAATAAACAAAAGCATCTGGCACGCAGCAAGTTTGTAATACCAGCAGCACACAGTTTTTAAACCATTCAACCAAGCCACAGAAGAAAAAATAGCAAAAAGAAAAGGGAACAGTTCTCTTATTCTAGCCTAAGAGCACAAACTTTCATAGTCTCCGATAATCAAAAGATAATAAAGAGATGATTAATTAAATAGTGCTTACTTCAGCTTTCCTTTGCTTTACAGACCAGCAAAGGTTTTAAATGCAAGAATTGGTTATAAAGTTCATCATTTTCATAACTGTAAGCAGTCACTAAATGACGCAATTTTTAAAGGAGGATTGCTTGTAACGTTACTTCTGCTCAAAACCCAATAAAAATCTACTGTGCCTGTTGTATAGAAATGACTGACTGTTCTTGTTACGCGTTTTGGCTTTTTTAATTTGGATAGTAGTTAATTTACAACATTTAGCTTTGATAGATAAAAGTAAATGGCAAAGTAACCAAATAAATTAATATATTTCCTTGCATCAGTTTTCTTTTCTGCAGAAATATTACATCATTTATTTTCAGAAAACATTATTAAAATCTGTTGATGACAGATTGGGGGAAGGACTTTCTAGGAATTCTTTCTACATTTCTAGGATTTGGATTTGGAATTCACTATTTCTGCTTCTTTTATAAAATGTGAAAATTGTAGGATTTGTAGGGAGAACATAATATAATTGAGAAACAAAGAATAGTAAAAGGCCCTGAAATACTTGACATAATAAAGGAACAGCAGAATGGAGTACTCTATTTAAAAAATACAAATTTTGTCAAGCTGGATTATATTGTTCCTCTTAGGTGATCCAGTCTGACCAAAAAGTCAGAATATATACCAGAGGTGGTATTCAGCCAGTTCCGACAGGTCCAGAGAACCAGTAACAATATTTTTGACTGATTTGGAGAACTGGCAAATTCCACCTCTGATTGGCCAACAGCATAGCCATGCCCATTAAGCCATGCCCACAGAAAATTGAGTGGTATCACTGATACATACTATGTATTATATAAGTACATAACATAATATATAATGCTTATGTGATAATACATGTAAGAAAATAGTGACTTGACTCTTTTCTGACTAACAAATATGCATAAAGGTTAAGGTAAATGTGATGATTTGACTCACTAAAAGAACCCTATTGGCTATTTTGCTATGTTAGTTTTCTATTTCTTCTGCCCTATTGCAATCAAAATCTTAGAAGGGTTTTTCACAATATAAGTTGTTTTCATTTAATGTTCACAATCCAGCTGGGTATATCAAATATGCCTTCTGGAAGTTAGCATACATTTTAATTGCTAGCATTAGTTGCATTATTCAATTTAATATGCTTTCATTTTATAAAAAACTATATAATGTGATTTTGTTTTAAATTTCTTGTTTGATATTTGAAATATCTATATTTGTCTTGTTAAATTCAGTATCACTATTATAATTGGGAAAGTGTTGCACTGTTTCCACAAATTGGTCTCTGTGCTCTTTTGAGAGAAATTTAACATTTTAGGTCTATATTCTTTAGCATTAAATTTTTGTAAAAGTCATCTTAGCTATGACTAATAGAAAAGAGCTATGTCAAAATGGGTAAGTATAGGTAGTCCTCACTTAACTGCAAATGTTGGGACCAGCAATTCTGTTGCTAAGATAGTTGTTAAGCAAATCATTCCATGTCTGTGGCAGACTTACGACATCAGTTCTCTTGCAGTTGTTAAGTGAATTACTTTACGCTATATAGAATAGTGACCATGACTTAAAATTTATTGCCTGCTTCTCAATTGACTTTGCCTATCAGAAGCCTGCTGTGAGGGCAGGATTGGTACAATCATCATAAGTTTGAAGACTCTTTCAGAGCTATCATAAATTTGGTTACTAAAATAGGCAGTCATTAACCAAAAACTTCTCAGAAACTAATGACTGGAGCAATTACTGACCCAAATAAGAAGTTCTGCTTTGCTGATTTGAATTGCAATGACTGAGTATTTCCAGATATTAATGATATGTGAAAGTTCTGAATTGTAACTGGCATATATTCTTGTTTCTGAATGCAGGCATATTGTGTTGTGTTCTGGCTACATATTGTATTCGCTTTTATATTCCTAAACCTGGTATGTGTTATCACAGTTCTTTCCTGTTCCTGCTCCAAATATTATTTTTCTTTATTTTGGCAATGTATTGTTTATTCATTCATTATATTTCTTTGTCTTTTCTCTAGAAAGGCTCAGAACAATTTATATAATACTTTTATCTCCAATTTTGTTCCCACAATTCTTCTACTTCAAATGCTAGTAGAGCTTTTTTAAAACTGAAGAAAAGGCAACTTTGGCTTCTTCATGACTCCTCATTCATTATTCTGCTCCCCCCTTCCTTTGCCATTGATTGCCTTTTACTGTATCTCAGACTTTCAATCCCAATATTTTAGAAGATATAACTAAAATAATTTAAATTTCTATGGAGATTCTCAGTCATCCAGGTCATGGTTGTCCCAAATGTGCTTTTTCAAGAGGCTGGACTTTCTGGGGTTTTTTTTGAAGATGTTTTGTTTTTCATCCAAGAAGCTTCTTCAGCTTTCTTTGAAGATGTTTTGCTTCTTCAGAAGCTTCTTGGATGAGAAGTGAAACATGGTCCAAGAAAAACAAAGTCCAGTTGCCTTTTGAAAAAAATACCTTTGGGACAAGTGTGATACTTTTTCTCTTTTCCTGCTTATTTTAAAATGCAGTTTCTAGATATGACCTCTATAGATGCATTGACTAGCAGATATTTATAGGACTACTGCAGGGGTGGGTTCCTACCCATCTAACAACCAGTTTGCTTCGCACTTGCATTTTGCGCATGTGCTACAAGCGTGTGTGTGCCAAACATGCACTGTGCGTGCATCTTATTATGCAAAAACACCAGCAGAGCCATGGCAGAACTGAAAAACAGCTGATTGATACGGCAGCATGGATCAGCTGTTTTTTTTGGCTCTGCCGCAGCTCAGCTGGTAGGTTTTGCATAATGTGATGTGTGCACATGTTTGACAATAAAAGGTAGCCTAGAAGTGTTGGTGGGCAAGTGGACTAATTTTTGACAACCGGTTCACCTGAACCGGTAGCTAATTTTAACAAACGATTTACCTAAACCAGTAGCAAAATTAACAAATGGTTTGCCCGAACTAGGCCGAACCGGTAGAAACCTACTCAGGGCTACTGTCAATAAGCAGGATACTTTCTACTTAGTGATTTTGGCCATAAATCTTCAGTATTTTGAAGCATAATAATTAAATATTTGATTTTGAGAAATATTTCTATACTGCATCCAGTATATTTCCAAATGAAAAATCTTATGCAGGTATTTCCTAAATTGCTATATAGTTGCTAAGTAATTTAATGTACAATGTGTATATAATTACAGTACTAAACAGACTCGGTAGCTTTGCAGCCAACACCCATGGCCACCCACAGGGCATGTTTGAAGCTTCAGGATATAGCTGCCAAGTTCCAGAATGTTTCTAGCTGGCTGCAGTCCACCTTTTTGTTTGCTTTGTGTTTGGAAAGGTTTATCCTTTGAGAGATTTGTTTACAAGGGCTTAGTTAAAGTGGATTGTGAAAAGATGAAGATCTTTTGGGTTGGATGCCATTTTCTTGAAACTGATATTTTAACAATCAAAACTTTATTTAATCATATGTAGCGCTGATGATTACATATCAGTCACCTCCTCTTTTTAGTTTTTTTTTATTGTTGTTGCTACTATTTGCTGGCCTATATGGTTTTTATGATTGCTGCTGCAGGCTATTATATGTGCCCAGGACAACACAATTCTCTAGATTCTATAAATGTATTTTTGAGAGCACCATCTAATATAAATTTTGGTCTCAATTATTTTGAAGGAGTTAAGTCTGGTTTTTTTTAAAAAAGTACTCAGGGTGCTCAAAATTTTAATTGTCATTGCAAGTTTTCCTTTTAATGAATATAACCTTTAGAATAAATTAACTTTAATTCCTTGGGTTTTTAGCAATAGCCATGCTAGCTTGGATGTGGTCCAAATAGCGTCAGGTTTGGAAAAGCTGCTATATTCACTTTAGAATAAAATAGAAGCTAGGGAGATGATATCTAAAGATCTTGGAACAGGTATGCTTTTCTACTGATAGTTTTAAAAGAGAAAAACTGTCATAGATTGGGATAAATCAGATTGAATATCTTGAGGTACACCTGAGATTAGGGAAAGTTTTAGTAACAAAGCAAGCCAATAATAGGCAAATAGGCAGAAGTTAAAAAGGTTTAGTTGGAAAAAATAGAAAGAATGAAAAACAGCGCATTGCATTGAAAATCTAGATTAAAGATTGAATGCAATTTATTGCAGGCAGGATTATATGAGAGATCTTGGAGTCTTACTTAAATGTTTGATTAACTGGAATCTGGTAAGTGAGAGCTAGTTGCTAATGGAAATAGTTTGAATGTCATGTTTACAGTCTAGTAGTCAGTGAATCAGAAAATTATTTACCTATTGATCTCAGCTTCTCAGCTCTGCTATATTCTTGGATAATAAAGGAACTGAACTGTTTAAATTGAATAAAATAAGTCTTTCCTTTGTACTATAGGGAGAGGAGGTGAAATTGAACGAGATACTCTGAGTGGATTTGCTATTCTTTCAAAAGAAAAAAAATGTCACTAGAAGAGAGACCCGGCAGGTCATTTGAAAAAGTTAGAACATGCTGAAAATTCTCATAAGATGATAAATATTATAATCCTATATTAATAATGCAATTAAATATGCCTTTTGAAGTGCGACATGTAAAACATTATTTTTAATTTAATAAACAATCCATTATATTTTTATTCAATGTTGCCAGTTTTTCCTGGCAATTGCCGGGACAAGTCCTGCTATTCTTTTGGCAAGATTTCAGGAGTGGTGTGCTCTTGCCTGCTTCCTAGAGAGTGACTGGCCCAAAGTCATCCCCTGGCTTTGTGTTGAAGGCAGGAATAGAACTCTGCATCTCCCAGTTCCTAGCCTGGTGCTCCGATTTCTTCCTTTATGTACTTTAATTCAACTTGCAGTTTTAGTATCCTAGGAAAATATTTTACCAATTCAAATACTTTTAAATTTTTTTCTGAAATCCATATTTGAGGAATGAATTGTGAAAATAGGAACTGAATTGCTTGAAGATTTTACAAAAAATCAGGAGGAGTCTAATAGCACCTTTTTCTAACTAATAAATTTTATTGGAAAGAATAAGCTTTGATGAACTGCTGTTTACTTCATCAGGTGCATAGAGTCGCATGATAGACATAGAATTTAAATTGGGATGACTTGGAGGGGGGGAAGCTAGGGGAAGACCATATGCGGATTACATGTGAGACTGATTATAAATAATATCTATAATAATTGTAACATCTTAAGAAAACATTGTGCTTCTTGAGACATTTTGAAGTGGTCCAAAACCTTTTGATGTTTGTAACTACAGCAGTGCTTTGCTTAATGATGCTGTTGAAGTCTCATTTTTTTCAAAATTGTGTCTTTGAGATCTGTAACAGAGTATCGTGGAAGTTTGAAAGGCTCTCTTTCCTATGTTAAACTTGTGATCATGGTTATTGCTGCTTTTGCAATGTTGGCTTTCTTTGTCCTATGTAGAATCCAGAAGGACATTGCTTGCAGATGATTGTTTTGAGGAAAAGAGTTTGTACTATATGTACTATTGATGCCTGTGGTTATGTTCTTGAAATAGATGTGGAGTTTGAGTTTGTAGCAGGATCTGTTCCTTCCTATGTTAGCATGCTGTTTCTGTTTTACTTGTGAAAGTTTGCTTCAGGTTGAGTGATTGCCTATATGCAGGTATGGACCTGGCATTCAGTCCTGAGAAAGTGCAGCGTCATTTATTTATTTGTTTGTTTGTTTGTTTGTTTGTTTGTTGAACTTATATACCGCCCTTCTCCCAAAGGGACTCAGGGAGGTACACAATAAAACACACATAGTACAAACATTAAAAATAAATTAAATTAAACAGAAGTTCAATCCTAGACAAACAGAGAGAAAGTCTTCCACTGCTTCCTGGAGCAGAAATAGATGGGAACAGAGCATTCCCTTGGCTTCAGAAGCCGCATGCGCACCAGCTGGGCAAGCCAAGCCGGCTTTTTCATTGCTCCATCATTCGATGTTGGCTGCAGGTGGAGAAGGAGGCACTTACCGGAATGCTCGGGTAAATGCTCAGGTAAGTGCCTCTTTCTCCACCCGCAGCCAACACCAAACGACGGAGCGATAAAAAAGTTGGCTTGGCTTGCCTGGCTTGTGCACATGCACGTGCACTAATTTTTTAGTGAACCAGTGGTGGGATTATTTGAATCCCACCACTGGGCCCAAGCATTGCTTCTTTTAAATATATTTAGGAACCGAGATGCAGAAGGTCCTCGGCTTCATTTATATCCACCATATGAGATGAGCCATGAGTGCATTTAAGCTATTTGTGTTCCTTCTACAGTTTTCCTCAAGACATTTATATTGGGCAGATTTTCCTGTCCATGGAAAATCTCCCTTTCCACAGTCACAAAGTACACATCTGGTATAATTTAAAAGACGTTGTAATATTATTTGAAAAGACAAAAGCCCGAACAATGTTATAGTTGTTTCGTGAAGTTATCTGAATATAGGGATAATATATGCATGGTCACAAGATACAATATTTTCTTCCCTCATACATAAACATAAAGATCTAGTTTGTACTACTGCTTTTCTTTTTATTCTTGTTAGAGGTAGTAATTAATTTATAATCTTGTGCAACTAGACATTACATTTGGGGTGACAGTAATTTATGGCTTCAGTTAAGGAGCTATAACCACAAATTCTAAACAGTAGCAACAAACATTTCCTGTCTACAAAGTGTCTTGAGAAGTAGATTCTAAACTTGCCTGGCCATATTGTTAGAATGAGATCCAGGTTTGCTCAGGTTCATCAAGACTTTTCTGGGCTTTTTTACCCATCTGAAAATTGATTTCTTTTTAAATAGCTTAAGATGATGCTTCAGGCTTCACAACTTATATTAAAAAAATGAATTCTCTTCCTGTCTTAGAGCACCCCAAATAGTCAATACTAAATTGACAAATGATCCTTTAAGTATATCTATTGAATCTATTTTCTTCAGGCCCTTGTGGGAGATAATTCATCAAAAGTATCACTATCTTAATGGTTCATTTCAGAAGAAAGAAACAAGGTGAAAATTGGATAACTTCCCATCTCATTCTTAGCTTTGTAAGGAAAGAACTACAAACATTGGGTTAAACTAATATTAGCCAGACTAAATGCTAAACTAAAATGTTTGGGATTACATTCATTTTTGCCTTCACTGTGATAGCATTTGTCATATTTTAAAATAGAAAGAAGCAAAAGGTTTTATGATGTAACCTTATGAAGTGTTCTTAAGTAAAATATAAAACATTTTACAAAGATGTTATTTGAAGGAAAACTTCAACTATTTCTTTTAGAAATAGGTTTCTGTTAAAGAAGGCTACATAGCAGGTATTTTTCTGAAAAGGAAGTGAAGGAATGGGTAATTGGAGGTGTGTTTTCTGTCCCTAAATTGCTTACCTTTTATTAGGAATGCCTAGATATTCCAAGGAGCACATTTGAAAAGAATAGTATTTTTCAGTTTTAATTTTAATATGACTATTTTAGTATTAAAATAATTTTCTTTGCTATTTATTTAATTCATTTTTGATACTTACATGGCATCTTTCTTCCAAAGTTCAAAGAAATGTATATAACGGCTCATTATAGCTTCACAAGAATTCAACACAATAAATTGGGCTGAGAAAGTGATTGAATAAAAGTTTCATGGTTTATAGTAGGTCTACTATCTCCAGATTTAATCCAGAGTTATAACTACTACATCATATTAGCTTTTTTATTTTTAGTGATTTAGTCTTTCATGGATCATGAGCATTCTATTTTCATGTCCATTTGCTTTATAAAATAAAACACAGACATCAGGATTCTTAAGTTCTGTTTCACAAATTATTTTTTATTTTCTGAACAATAATGAAGAACAGCTATGACATTATTAGTATATCAAAACATTTAAACAAACCTGTAGAAAACAGGCAACTTTAAAAATCTGTTGGACTTTCCTCCTAGCAATATGGATAGGAAAAAAATTATTCCCCAAAATAAAACATTTAGAACTCGTGAATAGCATTTATAGAAAAAAAGAGTAAAATGATAGCACAAGAAGTTCAGCAAATAACTTATTTTCAAATGAGGCATCTTTTATAGACAATGTTTAGGGGCAAAATTCTCTTTCAGTTTTCATTTTGTTTTTATAGTGGAAAGAGTTGGAGGCCTGACAATTCTGTGAATGAGAGGCTGCCTGCATCTTTAGGTGCATAGCAAAGACCTTTGTAAAGTGAACAGAAGAAATCTGGCTAGCGAGTAACAAAAATCAAATCCTGGACTCTCCAAAAGTGAAAAGAACTTGCTGAAAGTTAATTCTCCCCAATCTTTTGAACATTCAGGAGCAGTGTTTGACAGCAAAAGCAGATTCTTTGAAGTCTCAGCAGTCCAAACTATGAATTCAAAATAAACGCATAACCAAGGAGGTAAGCTCTTCTGTAGCAGCAGTTTGGAGTTGCTCTCCTGTGCTCTCAGCAACAGTTTCCAGCCTCAGGTGTGGGTATATAAGCAGCTTTTTACTTGTATAGTCACTGGTTCTCTTCCTTCCCTCCTGAGGAAAACTTTGCAGCTTGAGAAACCAACCCTTTTCTCTGCTTGGGTAATCAGGCCAGGCAGCATAGAATGGTGGGAGAACTTTGTTTCTGCAGGCCTGATAACAGTAATCCCACAGGTGCTTTCCCTGTAGTTTTGTTGTTGTTCTCCCACATTGGTTATCTCTCTCAAACTTCGTTTTCAAACACTCAGCTGCTTCTTTATCAGACTAATCTTAATGCACAGCAGTTACAGAATCTGCAGATAGTCATGTGTTGCTGCTGTGGTTCCTTTCGCCACATTGTGGTTTTGATAACTGTCACTAGACTTCTTAACGAATGACAGAACCAGTTCTTCATGATATTTTTAGAATAATAATAATAATAATAATAATAATAATAATAATAATAATAAATAACTCAGAAAAAATATATTTAAATACAAAACTGAAACATGCTTGTCTAATCTGTGTTATTCTGAATGTTAGACGTAATGAGATTTGCAGATTATTTAATGGTAAAATCTGGAATGTTTTTCATTCAGTGTAACAAAATTGAATAATTAAAGTATGATTCTAAGGTGTGTTTCAAGTTTTTGGAATGACTTCAGTGGACCAAAAGAGGATGCTAAAAAACTAGAAGAAAGTGCTTGAATGTTCTATCCCTAGGCCTTTCTTTAAAAGACTGGGTTAAGAAGCATGATAATCTCCTTAGTTCCTATTCCTGGGTCCTATTAGCAGCTGATCTGATAACCTTTCTCCATGACTTGTTGATAGTTGACAAAATAGCTTAGTAGAATCAGCCATTCATTAGGTTCAGAGTGAAATTCATAGTGGAATTGAACTTCTTTTTTCTATTGTTACTCATATTTTCAGTCATGTTTGATATAAATCATTATTTGGGGCAAAATGTGTCCTTGTTTTGCATCTAGGATGCAAAAGAATGTCAAGGAGACCAATCCATTTATTTCATTTTTAAATTCATTATTTGTTTATAAATTCATTATATAGCTATAAAAACAACTTTTCTAATCTTCAATCTTGTTAATTTTGTGAATAGTTTATTTTCCTATAGCTGTATAGCTGTTTTCTGCCTTGAGCCACAGTGAAGCTGACAAAAATTATCAATTTCATCATGCATCTGCTTAGAAATTCAGAAACAAATGTTAAACAAATGCAGGCATGTGTGAGAAACTGACCTTTTGAGAAAGAAGGATGAGGTACAAAGAGGGGAAGAAGCATTAAAGCATAATTTAAGTATGAAGAGACTTTATAATGAAAGAACTACTTTCTCATGGTCCTGGAATGCAGAAAGAAGTTGGACAACATAATTGAACTAACAATAACAATTTTCTGTATGTGAAAATAATGAATAAAGTGTCTTTGTTTTTAACAAATGCTAACACTAGTACAGATAGTTTTATTCTCTACAGTTTAGCATAGACTTGGATAAATAACACAGGCTGGACATTATGATGTGCGGTAAATGTTGCATGTTTCCACATGCTAATCTGGGTGCATTTCTGTGTTTTGTGCTAAAATACAATGGCAGATATATAAAGTATGTTTTTCATTGTCCTGTTTCCTGATGCAGTTTGGATGGAATGGACACCCTGTGAATAATTAGAGTCTGCTGTTAGCAGTTTGTTTTGCTAGATGTGTGAGCTCATAGTTGAGCCTTTATCTTATTGTGGTAAATTCAGGTAGCCTTGGCTTACAATCATTTGTTCAATGACCATTCAAAGCTATTATGGCACTGAAAAAAGTGACTTACGAATAATCCTTTCACTTATGGCTGTCACAGCATCCTAGTGATCAAAATTTGGTTGCTTGCCAAGTGGCATATATTTACGACAGTTGCAGTAACCTGGGTGTGTGTGTGTGTCACGATTATCATTAACCTTTCCAACCAACACTCAACAAGCAAAGCCAATGAGGGAAACCAGATTTTCTTAAGAAAACCACCAAGAGCCTTGGTGGTTCAGGGAGCTAATGCCTCCCAAAGTACTACCAGCTGCCTGCAATTAGTGCAGGTTCAAGTCCCACTAGACTCAAAGTTGACTCAGCCTTCCATCCTTTTGAGGTAGGTAAAATGAGGACCCAGATTGTGGGGGCAATAAGCTGACTTTG
>JANHFR010002434.1:159633-169753 GCA_032468015.1 Mimophis mahfalensis | reverse complement strand
AGCATGTTATAAGCCGCCCTGAGTCTTCGGAAAAGGGTGGGATATAAATGAGAATAAAATTAAAATTAAATTAAATTAAATTAATTGTGCAAAAAAAAGTCATAAAATTAGACACAGGTCATCTAACCACCACCTTGCTTAGCAGCGGAAATTCTGGTCCCAAATGTGGTTGTAAGTTGAGGATCTCCTGTAGTAGTTACTGATGAGAAATAGAATAGATCTGGATAGGGAATAGGCATTAGTATAAAGGAAACAAAGAAAAAGTTGGTGGAGGGAGAGGAGTAAATAAAGAACTTTTGTACAGACCTGAGGAATAGAATTTTGAGTTCATGTTCCATTTGTTTGAAATCTTGGGAAAGTTGTGGAAAGCGTGTCATGGTAGCAGACCATAGAACATGACTGAGAATGAAACAACAGCCCAATCAAAGAACCCTCCCAGACCATTCCCACCAACCCTGGAAGGGCAAGCCATCATTATATAAAATGAGAGCAAACCTCCACTCCTTACTAGTTCTGATGATATTACCTTGATTGGTAATGAAATATCTGCAACAAAACAACTAAGTTTGGAAAGCACTAAGGACCCCACAGTTCAACCCTGAGTGACAGATATTCCCTTCTGTCAGTACTATGTTCTCTGCCAGAGCAGGTATTGTGGATGTGACAAAAGCTCCAATATTTAGCAATCCCCCTAACAATTATTTCTTCCTGATAATATATATGAGGACAATTAATCTTAGACTGCTAACGTTTAGGAACAAGTCTTAAGAAGCTGATGGCTGGTTAAAATTATCATTCTTCAATACTCCAAAGTGTGTGTGTATGTGTGTACTACAGATGAATTACTGATTGTGCAAATGGTGTCAGTAGGAGATTAATTTTTGAAATCATGCTTTGACTTATCTAAGTGATGAATTGCCAGCAGAATTGATTGTTTGGTTGCCAGAATTACCAGGTTGGTTGCACTTCTTAAGGACTAAGAAAAATGGATTTGGCTAAAGTATGGTGAGCTTGATCATGAGGACTTTAAACTGAATTCTGTGAATGATAGGTGAAAACTCTGATGTAAGGCCCTTACATCAAGAGTTGTGCTTTATAGAAAGTGTTTCTTTAATGCGGAATGCTGAATAATTCATTACAAAAATAAAAGAATATTAATGTGAGAATAACTTGGTAAGAACTCAAGGAGAAATTATCAAAACAATAGATGCAGACTTCTTGCACTGAAAATATATAAGAAAATTGGGGCTAAACATCACTAAATATTCATTCAGTTAGCACACTCCTGGAACACCTGGTTGTAGTTGTTAAGCAATTGTATGAGTTGTTAAGAGAATGGAGTCCCACATAAGGATCACAAGGTTCCTCAGTGTGGGAGAGACTCTGGGAGGGTCCCAGGATCTTGTTGAATCCCAGCAGGATTTTTATTAATAAAAGTAAATAAAAGTATGCTAGATACATACCAGCATGATGGTTCTAGATCATTATATGAAACTTGCATGTTCTTTTTAATTTTTTACACCACATTTGCACAAGGCCATCTAAAGGAAGTCTAGAGGCAGAGCAATATTTTCAACTGACATTCTGCAGTGGGAATTGTAAAATGGCTAGGAAGAAGCATTTGAAACAAGAACATTTTAAGAATTTGGGGATAGACTGATTACAAGGACCAAAGTGGGAAGAAATAAGATGATTAGCTGTAATGGTGATTGTCCTGAAACAAGAGTATTTTGCAAGCTGTGGCTTTTTAATAGAAGAGTAAGGTTAGGGTAAAGGTTGTTAAATTGCTAGACCAATTTTTTCTTTACTTTAATGGGAAGAGAGTGGTTGTTTTCAAGCTGAAACCCACATAAAATTGAGCAAATTCGTATCCTACCTTGTAAAATACAAATTTAAACTGCACTAGATTTTGGTGTTTTATTTCCAATGAAATCATGTTATTTTAAGAATTGTAAGGTGGTTACTACAAAGTTTGTAATATGAAAGACAAATTTAGGGGAGACAACCAAAACTTTGAATTCTACATGGAAACTGCCAGTGCAGTTTATGGAGTAATGTTACATGGGCTTATCAAGGTATATCCATATGTAGCTACTCATCCTGACACTTTGTGAACCAACTGCAGTAGTTGAATTTCTTCAGACAGTCCACATTGAGCACATGCTAAAATTGAAGCAGAGGTAAGCCAGACGAGTGTCTGCAAGTGGAACCTCCCAGTCCAGGAGTGGGCGCACCAAACTTTGCTGAAAGACAGATCTCTGTTTTATCTTATGCAGATGATGCAACAATATTTGCAGGAATATCTGTTGGCCTTAAAAGAGCATTGAGGACATTAGAAGAGTATTGCAGCAAAGCCCAGCTAGTACTCAATTATCAGAAAACCCAAAGCATGGTCTTTGGCGCTCCTGGAGGATAAATGGCAACAAGATTGAGCAGGTCTACTATTTCCAAGTAGTCCTTTACTCTGCTAACAGCAGGAAACTCCATGGGGACTATGTTACTGAAAAGGCAGAGGAGCTCAACTGCCATTCTCAAATTCCTCAAGACAGCACTCTCAAATTATTTGAAGGAAAGCCAGTAGCAGAACTTCTTCACATTGCCCAGCTGGGCTCCTTTTCCAATTTTGCATCATTAGAATATGTTCAGATTTCTAAGGTCAGCCTTTCAGGTTCCAAAATACGTCTCATGTCACCCTGACATTAGAGACAGGCCTCATGAAAGTGAAGAACGGAGTATGGATGACCATATTTGCTCTTGGCCCAAACTAGCCCCTTTTCCATTTGGCCTTTCTCTGGTAACTATGACAGAAAATGCCTGAAAAAGCAGCTTTGACATTGCTATTTCATGTTTGAAAAACAGGACCCTATTACTTCAGGACCAGTTCAAAATGAAGTTAATGATATTTAAAACTTTTAAAGGGCTTAGGATCAAGATACTTAAGAACTACAGTCTCCAACACTGGCCTGACCAGTTCTTCAAAGCTAATGAGTTCTTTCTATGAGAGGGATCTTCTTGAGAGGGAAAGGTCCTGTTTTATGGCCACACCAAATTTGAGAAATCCCTTACCCTGGGAAAGGGATGGTCATGCAACAGTTTAGGACAGCTGAGAGTGCTTCCAAGGGTAAGGTGTTCACACGTAGTTGTGATCTGGATGTTTGGCAAACTCTTTTCACTTGGGAAGCTAAGAACCCTGTGTTCATCATTTGAAATTTTCTCCATTGCAGTCTTCAGAAAGTGGGGAAACAAGCAGGTAATGTTGTAAGCTGCTGCTCCTTGCTAAGAAAACACTCTCTTGTCTTGAGGCTGGCTGAACCTCCTGAGAGGAACTGAGATCCTTTGGCAGGTTGTGAAAACAGAACCCAAATCCAGAAGATTTCAGCTTTGTTCGTGTTGGCTGCTGTGGTTAAGCCCTTCAATGGGGTGCTGAATTCTAAAGATACGGTACTCACATCATTCCTTCCTGCACTGAAGGTGTTCCCTTCCGTGCTTGGAGAACAGCGAACTCTTTCAGCATGCAACTTTTTCAGCTGACCCCCAGAGATGAGAGGGAGCTGATACCCAAGTAGGAAGTCAGTGCAACAAGGCAAAGAGTGGGAGTGCCAAAGAAAGGTAGTGCCAAAGAAAGGGAGCCCCTGGGAGCCCAAGCATAGGCCGCTTTTTGATTAGGGGCTGAAAATCCTTGGATTTAAGCAGGAAGGATTTTCAGTCCCTGAACTGAACCTCCCAGGATCTTCCCCAACCCCCCTGAGGAACCCCCTGCTCCTGGGGTTTCATCTATTTAACCTGTGTGATCATTTAATGACCACAACCGTGAGTGCTGGGGCTGTAGTCATTAGTCAGAGCAGTTACATGTAGTCTCACATAATAACTTCTAAGAGCAACAGCCAAGATTCCAGTCCCAATTTTGGTCATAAGTCAAGGACTATAGTCAGCTTTAAATAATACTATTATGTATATGTGTTTCAGTAATAACAATAATATACAATATGTTACTGTACTGCCCTACATAACACATATACAATGAAGTCAGTCAAGTGTTGACTTCAACTTCATTTTAAAAACTAGAATACATTTTCTTATATAATAGACAGAATTTATCATGGTCACAGACTACAGTTCTTATGTGTACAGTAACTGCCTTCTAAAATGAAACAAAATGAAGTAAATTTAGTTTAGATAAACTGAAAAAGCACTAAAATTAGTAGTACAGTAGTTACTAAAATCTTCCTAAGTTTTTATATTGTATTTTAAATAATTACATTGAACCTTTTAAATAAAATCCATTCTACTTACCATTTAGTACTTTCTGGTTGCACCCTCTCTAGCATGAAAATCAAAATAGATGTTCAGGAAGTTCAATAGAAGGTCAGTGATTCCATAAAGTAAAGACAGATGGTTTGAAAATACAGTCACTCACTTTACATTTTCCACAGCTTCTCCTTACTTTAGTTGATTACTACTGAAAATGACCTAAATGAGAAATATACATAGAAATTGCCTGAAGAAGCACCTACACAGGTCAGAACGTTGGATAATGTTACGTTCTAAAGGTGGGGCAGTGGTTAATAAGATAAGTGGCAGCAACAGAGACATGATATATGACCTTTTTTTTAAAAAAAACAAAACACAACTGTTTGATATTTATGGAAAACAAATCGATTCATATAGTGTACTTTTGCCCAAACTTTTATATTCTGACTTCAAATTACCGGTATATTCAACATGTAGAAGGATGCTACTGAACTGATACTTTCTGAGATGCCTGTACATTTTCCCATTTCACTCTTTTTTTCAAATATTTAATTAAAAAAATAAAATGTGACAGTGACATGTTGCAAATCACCAGATTGAGAATCATCTTTATTTCCAAGAATTCTCCTAGGTTTCACATAGGCACCCTAGCTATTATTGGAGGCGGAAAAATGATGGAGGATTGTTGTGCTTATAATGTGTTCATACACTTAGCAAAGATACAGGGAAAATCTATCCTTGATGTTAGAGAACACAGCAGGGAACAACATTAACAGTTTGGTTTTTTCATTAATTTTGTAAATAAGTAATTCATGGCAGTCAATTTCTTTGAATTATATTGCATTCTTTTAAAATAGCAAATTTTGTGACTAAAAACAACATGAAAGTTAAAATTATAAATTAGGCTAAATTGTTCTAATGTATTTTTAAATATTTTCTTATGAAGCAGAGGTCATTGGTGGTTCTGGGCATTGGAGGATAAACGCAGAAAAATCTGTCCCCTTTATAAGTTACTACTTATGCTTTTGTACCTGGTTAGCTAGATGTAATAGAAAATGGAGCCCAGAAAGCCTTTACTTTTACCAGTTCTGTTATATCCTTTCTCAGATCTGGCAATCAGAACAGTACACAATATTAAGATTACAGATGTGTCATAGATATCTATGAGAACATTTTAATTTTAAACCCTTTCCTAATGCTAATTTTAAAAAAATATTTAATGTATTAAACTTGAAATATTAAAACATTTAATTTTCCTAATTTTGCCTTTTTCACAGGTATCATAAACTAAGCCAAAATATCTATTTGTTAATTACAGTTAGATCAGAGTTTAGCAATTAATATGTGAAAGTAAGTTCTTTCGCCTCAGGATATATCACTTTATATTTACTTAAATTGAACTATATCATTTGCTAAATCGTTCACTAGTATATCGGTATCCTTCATAATGACTTTTGTATTTTAGTATCTCTAATATTAGTGACAAATCACACAAAGTTGACCAAATTGACATATCCCCAAGTCAAAGACATTTGTGACAAGTTAAATTTGCTATAAATTGGGGACTCAACTTTTTATTCCTTTCCACTGAGATTAGATTGCTTGATTATATGCCATCCCTCATAGCAATAGCAATAGTATTTAGACTTACCGTATTTTTTTGGTGTATAAGATGCACTTTTCTGCTCCCTAAAGGTGGGTGGAAATGTCTGTGCATCTTGTGCTGAAGCCCCACCCTGCCGGCCCGCACCCTTCAGCCTCTGTCTCCTAGCAGTTTGTTTCCTTGCAGCAAACAGCCTGGTCAGCTTCAAAACAGCCTGATTAGCACAAGCAGCTGGTTGTCGGTTGGATCGACCTCCTGACAATCAGCTGTTTCAGGCTGCAGGGATTGCCATTGCCTATTGCTGCTTCCACATGCCCCAGTTTTGGCCTCCACACACTCTGATTTCAACCTCTGCATGCCCCATTTTTGGCCCATTTCGGGTGGCGGGAGTCAGAACAGGCGGAAAATGGGACATGCAGAAACCAAAAATGGGGTGCAGAGCTGAAAATGGGGAGTGCAATAGGCAATGGCAATCCCTGCAGCCTGAAACAGCTGATTGTTGGGAGGCTGATCCAACCAGTTTCTTGTGCTAATCAGGCTGTGCTGAAGCTAACCAGGTTGTTTGCTATTTGCTTCAAGGAGGCAAATTGCGCAGAGGCAGAGGCAGATTTTTTTTTCTTGTTTTCCTCCCCAAAAGCTAGGTGTGTCTTATACTTTGGACTTATACTTTGGACTGTCTTATACTCCAAAAAATACGGTATATACCGCTTCACAGTGCTTTACAGCCATCTCTAAGCGGTTTACATCTTATTGCCCCCAACAATCTGGGTCCTCATTTTACTGACCTTGGCAGGATGGAAGGCTGAACCAATCTTGAACTGGTCAGGATCAAAGGAATCAAGCTCCTGGCAATGTGAGCAGAGTTAGCCTGCAGTACTGCATTCTGACCACTGTCACCACCCTCTAGAGGGTGGTGCCATTGTGCCACCACAGCTCATGGTTGCTCCTAGCAACTTTATAGGTCGATTTTCTCCTTATTTATTTCTATTCTTAGTTAGTGGTTACTGACCGATAAAAGGAACCATATTCTTGTGTTGTGGCAATTTACTTAAGAGCCTTTGATTACGCCTTTGAAGTTTTCTGTCAAATTTTAAGAATAAGAAAGAATAATTTTAAGAAAAAGTAAACACTTTGAGAATAACAAAAATAATTTCAGGAGTTAAATTTTTGGATAATTTATATATAGAGAAGACTATTGTAATCGCTGTCCTGGATATTTATGTTTTAAGATACTTTAACTACAGGAAATAGTTAAAGGTCCTTAAAATTGATAGGTCTTCGTCAAGTAATAGGAAATATCGTATTGTACAGTCCTGTATTTTTCCCCAAACAAAACCTTCACTTAGCTCAATTGGTTTATTCCCAGATCAGCTTTAAGAAACTATAGAAAGAGAGATGATACCCTTGTTGCTCTGTTTTCATTGTAACTAGCTGATTAGACATTGAAACAGTATGAAATCAAGCTATTAGGATAATAGGATTTATTTCTCACTAATGGCTATGTGTGCTGATGGCAAATTTATGCTGGTCTTGATTTCTCTTTTATTTTCAGAATTGGAAGGCTATTTGATGGCACAGAGCCCATTGTTTTGGATAGCCTGAAGCAGCACTACTTCATCGATAGAGATGGCCAAATGTTCAGATATATTTTGAATTTTCTACGAACTTCAAAACTACTCATACCAGATGATTTCAAGGTGAATTGTATTTATTGTCATCTCCAAATAACAGAAGGATTATGAAGCAACTGTTTGAGTAACACTAGTTTACAGTAGTAAAACACTTGGGGAATAATTGCTCTGATTGGTTTTGGCAAAGTATAGATAACTAAAATGGCTATTTGAAATTAGGAAAGTAATATTCAACTTCTAATTTTAAAAGTATGTTTGTGCCAAATGTATGCTGTCTTTGGGTAGCTGTGCCTCAATGCAAACATGCTGTTTCAGAAATCTTGGTCTGTCCTTAATGAAACAGCACTGTTTTTCTTTATATGTCGAACAAGGTGGGATTGTTTCTTTTGGGGCGCATTCACTTGAAGGTGGTAGAGAAAAATCCAGGATATTGGCACCTGAGGGGAGGAAAGGAAAAGCAAAGGAAGGCAAGGTGCTAATAGAATTGAGGGGCAGGGATGCTGACAACGGAGAAGGAGAGACTGAAGAAGATGCAGCCTGGATTATCTTTTCCTAAACCATGTTTGCCTTGGAAACTTAATACCATTTTATCACCAGCTTGCTTCTGAAAACCAACTTCTGGTGGACAATAATGGAAAAACATCTGCTGTTTTTATATTTATCACCTTGCAGTCTTCTTGAGGTTATTATTGGAAATGAAATGCAGAGTAAAAGGAGTCCTTGATATGAACCAGTGAACCTTTTATGCAATATATATTTCATATAATCCAATTTTAATAGATATGCTTTATTTAAACCATATATGGCTTGTTTATTATTGTGACTTACTGTATTTGAATCAATATTATAACACACTAGCCAATAACTTTGCCCGGGTATTTATTTTAGAGAGGAAAATCCTGTAGTCAGGATTCATGCGGTTAGTAGTCTATGTGTTTGAAAAATAACAGCTTCCATTTTTAAAAAGCTTCAGAATTACAGAATAAGAGCCAGGAGGGACCTTGAAGGTCTTCTAGTCCAACCCCCTGCTTAAGAAAGGGGCAGTCCAGACAGTGATTCCTGTAGTTAGGCACCCCAGTTTGAATTTGGGAGCCAATCCAGGTTTGAGACAGGGAGGGAATCACTTTCCTTTTCTCCTTTTTCGCAGCCAGGCCCTTCGGAGTAAGCAGTTCAGTCCTGGTTGCATTCACACCACCCCTGTGGGTCTCCTTGGAGCTCAAGGGATCCAGCTGCCCACTGGCTCTTCATGCCAACCAGCTGATCGGGCGACTCTCTCCTAGCAGCGCCAGGTCCAGGTTGGTTCTCTGCCAACCGCCCAGCTCAGAACCTGCTCCATCACCAAAGGGCTACGCCACTCCACCATGGCTGGGTAAAATGTTACCGATCTCCAGGGAGGGG
The DNA here is from genome assembly GCA_032468015.1 of Mimophis mahfalensis. Taxonomy (NCBI): domain Eukaryota; kingdom Metazoa; phylum Chordata; class Lepidosauria; order Squamata; genus Mimophis; species Mimophis mahfalensis. The sequence continues at coordinate 160,870 of JANHFR010002434.1, read as the reverse complement.
GGATCAAGGCAGGCTGGCTGGCAAAGCACCTGGCTGCACCTGTCACTCACCTGGCCCGCCCCATCTTCTGGGCTCACCCCACAGGAAGCATCCCCAAAGTCTCCTGCTCCCCTCACCTCCCCCACGGGTTCCCGGGAGGTTTCAAGACACGCATGGCATGTTCCACAGCTGGCATTGGGCTAGAGGAGCAGCTTCCCTGGGGCCAGCAGGAGCAAAGCCTGGGTGGGGAACAGCGCTTTGGATCGGGGGAAAGGGAAGGACCAACCCAGGGGATTTCTTTTTTGGGTCAGTTTTTTTTTTTATATTACATATACATGTCACTGCTGAGACACAGAGCAAGAGAACCAGTTCTGAGGCATGCAGGGGGTCCCAACACCACCTGGTCCAAATGGGATTTTTGCTAGCTTGGAAGGGGCTTTTGCACCCCCAGAACCAAGGAGGAAGGGGCCATGGCAGAGGCTGTGAGGGAGGTGCAAAGTCTCGCAAGGAATCAGTGGGAGGAGGGTCATGCAGAAGGCACTGCTTTTGTTGCACAAGATCGCAAAGGACCTTCAGACATTAATTACTTAACCCCAATGCTCACCCACCAGCTCATCCAGGTACCACCAAGGAGAAAACAACACTCCCTCCAGCACTGACCGGGCAAGTCACTTGTACAGGAACAGAGGGCAAACCCTTCTAGCACTGATGATATCCATAGACCACCAATTGGTGACTTGAGATGCTGTAGTCGGGACTGACGATGTTAGTAGCTCTATGTGTCTCACGCTGCTTTCTCGGGACTGACGCTGTTGGTAGCTCTATGTCTCATGCTGTTGTCTCATGCACTGTAGCAAGTCAGAGGGAGCTCCCTTGATTTTTAGGGCATACAGACTCCCGAGGCTTGGTAGCTGTGTCTGACCCCCACAGTGTTTGTTCTCTGAGGGTAAGTCATCTGTGTACCAAGTTTGGTTGAAATTGGTTGAGCCGTTTCTGAGTGTATACAGAACATACACACACACATCCTTTTATATATAGAGAGAGAGATGATTCAGGAAATCATAAATGTATGTAATTTTACCCAATTTTACTTCAGATAGTGAAATTGGCGTAGGTAAAGGTAAAGATAAAGGTTCCCCTCGCACATACGTGCTAGTCGTTCCCGACTCTAGGGGGCGGTGCTCATCTCCGTTTCAAAGCCGAAGAGCCAGCGCTGTTCGAAGACATCTCCGTGGTCATGTGGCCAGCATGACTAAAC
>JANHFR010002434.1:48599-62727 GCA_032468015.1 Mimophis mahfalensis | reverse complement strand
AAGAGCGAACCACGGAGCTCTCTCGCTCAGCCCAACAGAGCTGTCGGGAGGGCGTGCGTGTGAGCGAGGGAAGCGAGGGAAGAGAAGCCGGGTGGCTTCTCGCGGCTTCGGCACTGGTAGCCGCGGCGAAAGTGGCGAAGGCGGGGCGAGTAGCGAGGCCGGGGGCGGTAGCGCGGCGGCAAAGGAAGTGGGAGGCGGGCAGCGTGGGTGGCGGTAGTGGCGCTGTGGCTACTGCCGCTGCCGCCCTCCTGGTTTGTTTTTGTTTTTTTTCTTTTCCAAATTTATCATTCGGATAGCGAAAAAATTCGGAAGGGCGTGGTCACTTTTCCTCCTCGTAACTCGAAAAATTCGTCTGTCGAGTAGCTCGTAGGTCGAGGGACCACTGTACTATATTGTTATTGTAGATAACAGGTGTTAGATTGAAAACATATTATGATTACTCACAACATTGTTGAAATATGAAATATTTTTTTAGTTTTTATTATTTATTTTAAAGATACTTTTCATTTTTTTCATTTTTTCGAAGGACCTAACCATATGCCCATACAGGGACCTGGACCAAGCCAACTTACAATGACAAACAACTCCATGAGCATACCTTCAAATAACCATGGGTCAATGGGAGCCTATAATCATTCAGTGCCATCTTCACAAAGTATACCTGGTCAGAGTCAGATGACAATAAGCCAAGGACAACCAATGGCCAGCTATGGACCCAGACCAAATATAAATATGCCGCCAAATCAAGGTAAAGAAATAGATCGTTGGCCTTCCGCTAAAATTAGAATTATCACAAGAGGCAATGCTTTAAAATTCTTAAAGTTATTTCTTAAAAGAATGTTTATTTGCACTGACGTTACTCATTCACCCTTAATAATTAAGCTTTTATAGTCAAGAAAAAATAAGGTGATTCTTAATCTTTTCTGATGGTTTCTCTTATAAAATTTATCAATGTGTTTACTTATTAATGCCCTAAAAGTCTAGCACAGTGGTTCTCAACCTGTGGGTCGAGACCCCTTTGGGGGTTGAACGACCCTTTCCCAGGGGTCGCCTAAGACCATCGGAAAACACATATTTCAATACAAATACAGGTGTATGTGAAAATAATTTTATGTTTGGGGGTCACCACAACTTGAGGAACTGTATTAAAGGGTCGTGGCATTAGGAGAATTGAGAACCACTGGTCTAGCATGTTCTTTGCAAGAGTTCCTGAATGTTCAGAAAATGTCTACATCTGTTCTTGTCATATGCTTTACTGGTAGTTATGACAAAGGTGACCTTCTCTCTGGTTACTTCATAACTTTGAACAATCTTTCCTTCTGTGATCTCCTTTCTGGCTCCCTGGGATTTTGTTTTGATATTGGTGGTTTTCACTATGATGATTGTAAGCTTCTGAGATATAAATGTCATTAATAGTTAATTTTTGACAACAATCCCTTGTAAATGTTATAGAACAAAGCTTTAAAAAATTCTTTTTTTCTCACTTTTACACACACACACCCTTTAATTCTGCAAACAATTGCAAATATGGCAAGTAAGAAAATGAGAGAACTTGAAGGCTGATGTCCATTTTTTTGCACTCAATGAATATTTTATGCAATATGATTCTAATTATAAAAATTATGAATGCTTTGAATTACGTCAGGAGTAATACACCTATTATACAACATAAATTGGATGTTATGTTGGACCCAACAGATTTTCAAAAGCTTTCTTCCAAAACAATTATGCTTAATACTTATATTTGGTCCTAAGGAGACTGAAACAGTGATTAGTTTAGGTAAGTAAAAAGTTGTGAAAAGCAGAGTGAACAACTGGGGTATTAATACACAGCACTCAAACACTGAGATTAAAATCTAATGATTCAGTGAATATTCTATGCCATAATACTGCTCTTTGTCATAAATTTAAGAACCAAAATTTCAGGGTTTTTATTTGATCTGTACAGTTAAAAATTAATGTCATACATCTTGAATGTGCCTAAAAATATATTTATTAAATAAGAGATTATAAAAACAAAGTAAACCAGATAGTTTTATGTGAATCTCAAAACCTCATGCTTCACAACACAGAACAAAAACAAGAACATGGATTTTGTAAATAGATACATACCTACAGTATATGTATGAATTTATGTCTGTGTGAGGGTAGCTTGGGACACGTAAAAATGGCTCATTGTTTATTACTAAGAGAAAAGATACCAGTGATTATAGATTTGTAGTTTATGTGCATTTTTCATGCAGAGAATCCTATGACATATTTTCAGGATTGAGTCAAACATAATAAATTTGGGTGCTATTGAGAGAAATTAATATTGCAGAATTTAAAAAATACCTTAAACATTGCTGTGTTTCTTCTCATTGTAGGTCCAATGATGCACCAGCAACCGCCATCTCAACAGTATAATATGCCCCAGGGAGCGGGACAACATTATCAGGGACAACAGCCACCGATGGGAATGATGAGCCAAGTTAATCAAGGAAACCATATGATGGGACAGAGGCAGATTCCCCCATATAGACCTCCACAGCAAGGTAAAGTTTAAAACTTTTTTTTAGTCTCTCCATGCAGTTTCTCTTAGTTGTTACAGGGATAGAAGCCCCCTTTGTCTCTGCATTTGAGGCAAATTTTGCTTGCTATAAGCATCCTGACATCTAGCCATTGTCAAATGTGACATATTACATTTCCCTCCAAATAAATTGAGGCTGAACTAATCACCACCTTGCCAATAAATATTGAAATCTGTATTTCTGTCTCAGAGGGCAGCTTAAATATATATTGTCTATATGCTTTGTGAAATGTAAATTCACATTTAGTATACCATACAGTCAAGGTGCTCTCTACAATACATACATGTATTAAACACAAAGCATTAAGTAAACTTTCTGAAACACTATGCTATGGGTGGGGGAAATCTGAAGGTGAGAGGGTTTCTCAAATTACACTGAGAAATTAGTGAGCGTGTTAATAGAAAAAATAAATTATTTACATATTGACTGGTTGTGGTTTTTCAGGCCCACCACAGCAGTACTCAGGCCAGGAAGACTATTATGGGGACCAATACAGTCATGGTGGACAGGGTCCTCCAGAAGGCATGAACCAGCAATATTACCCTGATGGTAATCTCTCATAATGTTAACTTTCCCATTTTATATACCTGCCCATTATTAGTGATACATACATAAAACCACTGGTTTAGCAAAGTTTTAGTTGTTAATCACTAGAATAATTTTATTTATCAACGTTTTCAAGTTCAATAGTTTGAATATCCAAAGGATAATAATAATTTATTGCTTTCTCAAAATATTTGAATTTAAGTACCACAATACAATTTTTATTAATAAGTCCCTCATTTTGTTAGAGATTCAAGGTTTTTTCCCCACCAGATAGTGGTCATGTAATATGTCTGTTTATAATAGTACTTCGCTTATAGAAAGTTGTTTTAAAGTAAGATTTAACAGAAACTTATCTGCTAAAATAGATTTCATTCTAAAATCCTTAAAGTAGAAATGGTATTTCAAAAGTATTTTTTTCTGCATATTTTAAAAAAAAATGTGCTCACCAAATTTATTTTATAAGATGTTTAACCCCACTTTTCATTCTGAGGCTTGAAGTAGCATACAAATAACTTCTTCCTGTTTTGTAAACCTGTAGATAGGCCCTAAATTACATAATAAATTTATGTAGCTAAATCTTGGTCATTATTTAGATTTCCCAATTCAAATTCAATACTTGGATGCAGTACACATGCTGTTTCTGAAAATTATACAATAGTTTTTCCCGCTCTAAGATTCTAGAAATTTCATAGTTTTTGAAATGTATTACACTGAAAAGCACTACAAGGCAGTTAGAAAGCTGATTCTTTGTATATCCTGAAAATATATGAAATGATGAAACTTTTTGTTTAAGAATTCAGGTTTTTAATTTATATATTCAAATAGTATGATTAATTACAAACTGAACAGATATGGGTTGCAGTTTTAAGAGATAGAGTGACACTTTTTATGTATCAAAATTCATGGTGGATAGTAGATTATTTTTTCAATGTAATTCTTATTTATTCCAAATGTTTGTTTCAAATTAATTTTACTTTCTGAAAAACATATTATGCCCAAATTGTTTTTGCTAAGTTTTAAACAACATACTTACCAGTGGTGATTCCCATGCTTATGGTTTACTTAATTTGTATATCATGAAATCAGTTTTGAACACCTTTTGCTGGACCAACCTAGAATCTGTTTTGTGCTATGTAAGGTTACGGTAAGATAAGTTTCATAGAAAATAACTTTAAATTGTTGTTATTCATTTTTAAAAGTTAAAGTAGGTTCGGTCTGATTGTTTTATGTACAATGTAAAATGTAACAACACAAGTTTTAATCATTTTAAGATGTTGCTTAAATAATTGTAAGAAGTACCCTAGGGTTTATTTGCAGCTAGGTAAGTTGAGGCAAGCTTATGCAACTTGTGTCATCTCAGAGGTCACAACAACCTTTGTCAGGGTCTAATTCCAAAAGTAAGAAGGGACTAGGCTGTCGAAGGCAGGATTGGGGATTTTAAGAAATAAAATAGCTACTTTAAGCATCTGTATCAATTAAGGCAGCAATTTTTACTCTCAAAGCCCTTGAAGTGTAAATTAAGTCCCAAGTTTACAGTGCTATTCAGTCTGGGAGAATTTGGGGGCTGTAAAAGGAATGTTGGCAAGCTCTAGGTACTCTCCGAGGCATAATTTTTGCACTTGCAAACTCTGTTATATTTGAAATAGGTACAACACATAATGTATGAGTATAAAATATTGTTTATAAATAGCCCTTTCTTTGAAAAATTGTAGAGAAGATACACTGAAAAACAAAACAAAAATAAATTGCTGAATAGCTGAATTAAATTTGTGATGCCCATACAAAAAAAGTATTTTAGCATAAGCTTTAAAGAAATGTCCTTTTTTCCAAAGCCATTATTGTTTTCAATAATCCATATGAACTAGATTCTTATAGGCAGGTATCTGATGTGAATGAAAATGTCAAGCAGATCCTATTGGTAGATGACTGTAGCATTTACTGGTTATGTTTGTATGTATAAAATAGCCTCATTTTTAAAAATTAGATTTTAGATAATTTATTAGTATTTTAACATATGTCATATAAAATCAAGGTTATAGAAAAGTTTATTGAATATTATATATTATAGATCACATTGCTTTTAATAGCATACATTTTTGAATTGAAGATAAGTACGTGTTCAACAAAGTATGGTAATTGCATTCTTTGTTCATTGTAACTAAATAATTTTTTACATGTGTAAAGCATAAATTATCTCATTTTTTAAAAAAACATTTTTTTTACCCTTTTACCAGAAGCTGTAAGACCATTCCTTGCTGTGATGTTACTAAAACTACTTCATTAGCTGATTTTTTCCCTCTGTCACATGTTCATTCAGTAAGAAAGGAAATCCTATTGGTGAATCCTTCTAATTTAATTTGAAGATTTTTTTTTATGTATTTCCAGCTGACACTGATTTTTCAGAAAATGAAATATTCATAGGGTTTTCACTCAGAGGCCATTAACGTTTCTTCCTGTCTCTTGTCGAATTGATGTAGGTCATAGTGATTACGGTTATCAGCAACCGTCGTATCCTGAACAAGGCTACGATAGGCCTTATGAGGATTCCTCACAACATTACTACGAAGGAGGTATCTATATACCTTCACACACACATGCGCACATACATTCCTTTTCCTCTCCCCTTCCACAAAAGAGCAAACATTTCGTGCACAACATTAATTTGTTTCCTGCCCATGCAAAGCTCTTGTAGTCTTTTAGTTGCTGGCTGTTAAGAATTGCAGGGAACTAGTTTCTTTCAAACATCTAAACTTACAATTTTAAGTTTGCCATTCTAACAGCAGTAAAATAATTATAACACTATTAGTTGTTTTTTTCAATAATATTTTTATTTGAACATAAACTCATTAGTACGGTTTATATTTTGTGTGTATGTACACATACAAATATAGTGCCACTAGGAAACAGCTTGCTGATTTGTGTAGCTAGTTTGTGCTCTGTAGCTGTCTTTAATTTTGTCTTTTTTTTTTGTTTGTTTGTTTAGCATAGTCATGGCCTTATCAAGTCATGACATCACGTTCCAGTAAAAGTAATACTCGTTTGGCAGAGATGTGAAAATACTGCAGTTTAGCCTTGCAAATTTGGCTTTAACTGCAGCTTGGCTGAATATCTTCTGTTTTGGTTTGTTTTCTTTGTTTTCTTAGTTTTTGATATAAATCTGCATTTTCATTTTGTTTTTTGTGGTGTTTGCTGTGCATCTTTAAAAAAATCCATGCATGCAGAAGAAACAGCATTTAACTGTTTTTGCTTCATTTCCTATTTCAGGTAATGCTCAGTATGGCCAACAGCAAGATGCATACCAAGCCCCACCTCAACAACCAGGCTATCAACAGCAGCAATACCCAGGTCAGCAGGGTTATCCTGGACAACAGCAAGGTTATGGTAAGTAAGAGGATATACTTGTGTAGGGAATCTTGAGTATCAAGCAGGGCTTTGGCCAACCTTTATTTATATTCTTAGTTCCCTCTGTTAATGAAAAACATACACAAACATGCAGAAGTAGCATTAGTTGGTAACTCAGATTGCATAGTTTTGTTTTGGTCCTTTAAATGTCAATTTACTACTAACCTATATGTTGTAAAATACACCTCTAAAGGGGAATTTGAAAACTAAAAATAAAAAAAGTGTTCGCTTGAGTTGAGGGTAGAAATGTGAAACTTCAGGGGAGAAAATGGGCAGATTGGATTTTTTCCCCCCTATTCTGTCCTACCCTTTTCATATTTTTATGAAAATGAATTTAAATGTTTAAAAAGAATTAAAAGCTTTCTGAAATCTTTTCTTGTTGAACAATAAATGCAACAATACGAGATATCCTTAAACAGTGGTAGCTTGGTATTCAACTGTTTTGAAACTCATCAAGTTTGGTACTCAACACATTTTGGTGCAAAAATTTTTTCCAGATACTTCTCATATATATTGGTACTCAATGCACAAGCTAGAATGTGTCAATGTTGGCTGCTTTATGATTTTCTACATTATTCCTTATGGGAAAAATTTGTTTAGTACTCATCATTTTTGGTACCCATCATGCCACCCAGAACCAGTTAACAATGAGTACCAAAGTATCACTGAATAACTATTTTAATTTCCTCAAATGTTTTATAATAAACTGCAATAGGATTTTTATAGCATATCAGAATAGTACAGTTTCTCTACATGGAAAAGAAGCAGCACTACAATTCTAAAAATGGAAGAACAAGATATATTCTTTACCTGGGGTGAAGAGAGAAGTGAAGATAGATTTAGTGTAAAGGACAAAAGTAGAACAAGCACTCACCAGAACAAAATTTAGAATCCACTTTAAAGTAAATTCAAAGAGTACATGTTATTATTTTCTAACTAGATTATATTCTTATTTTTAACAAATAACCAAACAAAGATGTTGTAAGAATAATAAACCAAGCTATATAGAAGTAGTCTTACTTATCACCCACTCTTTCAATGGCCTTCAGACTTGTGAAGGTTCTGAACAAGTGGACTTATGATTGTTTCTTGAACTGCTGAAGGGCCTGATGATCACAGTTCCCTGTGGATATGTGATCATGATTAGGCATTTGGCAACCAGCTTGCACTTTAGGTTGGTTGCAATGTCATGTGATCACCATTTGCAACCTTTCCTGTTGGCTTCCCACAAAAAAAAGTCAGTGGGGAAGCTGACAGAGAAGGTTGTAAGTGCTAAGTCACACGCACGCACACACACACACACACACACACACACACACCGGTCCTCTGCATTCACAGTGTTCATCCTCTAGCCTTCCTTTGTTCGCACAATTCATCCCCGGCCTTCTGTGCTTGTGCCAACCACCATCAGCAGCAGCCTTCCTGCACTTGCACCATTGGTGGCCTTCCTTTACTTCTGTGCCATCTATATACCCAACCTTCCTGCATTCATGGTCTGCACTGTGACTCCCAAAACTTTCCCTATTTTCCCACAACTCACACATGACGTGCCTCAGCTCTCCCAGGTCCTTCCCTGTCTTCTACCCTAGGCAGCATCTTGCATTTCTTACTTGGGGCTTCCTCCACTTCTCACTCAATGAATTGGGTGTGCATTGGGTTTAAGACAACAATTGGGATTTCCCTCATCAAGCAATATAGTCATTTCAGTTTTAAATAAAAGGTATGTCTTCTCTTTTTTCCATGGTGGCTACATGGAAAATATTTATTTTAAAACTTCAGGAAATCTATTAAATCTGTAACTGTTGTGTCAAGTAGAAATGTATCAAAGGGAAATTCGAAGCACATTCACTAACCATAAACATTGTCCTGGAATGCATGTATAAGAGAGAATTCTGATTAATTTCAAAATCGCAGTTCAATATTTCTGATTTCTTTGTTATTGTTGAAGTGAGGGGGACATGAGAGCCCAAGTCAGTGTTTCATCATCCAATTCTGGCATCTTGCTATCACTGCCACGTCCTAATTTATCAAAATGAATCCCAATAATATACAATGTGCAAATTAATGATTGTGGTTTTTCTTGGTACAAGTTGTAAAACCTTGAAATGCTTTTTTGGAATACAGGTAGTTTTTAAAACCACAATTGAGCCCAAAATTCCCTTTGCTAAGCAAGACAGTTAAGTGACTTTTGCCTGATTTTACAACCTTTCTTGCCACAGTTGTTTAGTGAATTACTGAATTTGTTAAGTTAGTAATACAATTGTTAAGTGTACCTGGTTTCCCCATTGATTTCGCTTGTCAAAAGGTGATCACATGACCCCAGGACACCACAGCTGTCATAAATATATGCCAGTTGCCAAGCACCTGAATTTTGAATGCACGACCACAGGGATGCTGCAGCAGTTGTAAATATGGAAAATGTTTATAACTCAGTATATAAGTTTAATTTAAATAAATAAATAAATAAATAAATAAATAACTCAACTTTTTCAGAGCCATTGTAACGTCACTCATTAAACAAATGGTTGTAAGTCGAGGACTATCTGTATAGGTAAGGTGTATGCAGTACAGAAATTAGGTATGGAGTAATCAAGCAGAAGAAATTTGTGTAAGTCAAACTCTTAGTTATTTCTCCCCAAGTTTTCCACTTATCATTCTGCTTCTAGATTTTTGTACTTGGCAGTGTACAGATATCTGGGCAAGTGCTAGTAGCCTTGGCAATTCTACTACCATTCTTTCCTAGCTTTGCTGTTTCCCTTTCTGCTGTGGAAGATCAATACAGCTATATTTGACTTAAAATATTGAATATGTGAGTAATATATAATAATTTTGCAAGTATAGTACAAGTAGGATATTCTGTGACAGCAGTGATATATAAATACACAAACCCCCTTGGATAAAATTGAATTAAGGTTGCATCTACGTAAATAATATTGATTAGACAAGACAGTTTTCTTAATGGTTTTTAGATAATTTATAGGTCTTTTAATTAAATTGGATCCCACAGAGTCTTAGGGGAGGCATCAAAGTGTTTAATTTCTTTCCATCAATTTTAGAAAAAATGTTTTACTACAATTTTGAAAATAATGTTTTACATGATTCCACACATTTAAATCCCTATTCTTTTAAGAAAGCAAAAATACGGTTCTTAAAACAATTTTCTTTGTTCTGATAGTTCAAACGTATCGATAACTTTGTTATAAACTTATTTGTGTATAATTTGGCCTCATTAAGCGAAGCCTATTGATCATATTTGTAAATCAAGAGAGTTGAGTACTTTGGACCTCAAGTGGGAAAATACAAACTTCCTAAAATTTTGATTGACGGTCCTTATCTAGAGAAATAAAAATATAAAAAGGTGTGTTTTTAATGACTGAATTGCTAGAATTTCTGTACAAAATATTGTAGGTCCTTCCCAAAGTGCTCCAGGACCTCAGTATTCCAATTATCCTCAAGGACAAGGACAGCAATATGGAGGATATAGACCTACGCAACCTGGCCCTCCCCAGCCTCCACAACAAAGGCCTTATGGATATGACCAGGTACAGTTTTTGGAGTTACATATTTTTGAATGTTTGTTTAAGGTGTTTTAATTGTACATTCCTTGTTTGGTATTGTTTCTTTTAAAATATTTTATCTAATAGTTTATATTGAATATTTCTGACACATATACCCTTTTTTATCATTCTTCTTGGCTTCTGAGGGACCAGACTAATACAGAAATAAAATAATAAAATAAATACCGATGTTTGTTGTACCAGAAATTATCTTTTTTCTTTCAGTCTTTTCAGCTCAAAAAGCAAAAAGATACAAGAGGTGGATTTCAGCTGTTTTATTTTTCTGCATATCATTTCTAGATAATTGTAGCCGTGGCCAAGTGGGTTATCCTTTCACAGATAATTCCTGTATCTAAACAAAGAAACAAAATTACCTTGAATGGGTAAAAACTCAGGGGGAGCAAGAGCGATTTTCAACTTCCTGCCTTTTAATGTTATTTATGGAAATTTGGTAGGAGCATCAGAAATTACTCCTCAACTGACCCGTGGAACTGCCTGCCACTTTGTTGAGGGGAGGAGGAACTAAAAGAGTCTGGGCTGCAGGGAAAATTGCAATCCGGTTCCCAAAGGCTCCCTCCTTCCAGAGGGGAAAAGGGTTCAGCCATCAACTGTCTATCTCGCAAGCCAGCATCCAAGTTCCAAAGCAGCCAATCACAGCTGACCTGTTGGCCGTGATGCAAGCTTATTGCAGAAGGCAGGAAAAAATGCTCCTCCCATCTTCCCCTAAACCATGCAACCTATAGTTTTCTGAAAAGTCTAGTTGAAAAGCACAGTAGTATTGAAGTGTCCACAACGTCTTGAAATTTCATTCTTATAGGAGGATCATGGGTCCCAGCATTCTATAAATTAGTCCATTTGGATTACCTTTCTTCAATAGCTATTGCCCTGTACCTTCCAATTTTGCCCAATTTAAAGTTACAAACAGACGGTAAGATTAGTAGTATATGGATGGAGCTAAAAAATATTCCTGTACCAAGGGAGTACTATGTTAGCAATAATGGCTGTATATAATGGTGGCATATCTAATATTCAGTGTGTGCAATTAATTCTACCTGAGAACGGTTCCAACTTCTTGTATTTTTAGATTACCATTTGCAAAATATGTGATTTGGCAGAGATAAACATCTATCCTTGAAGAAACTTATACTTACATACTAAAATTAAAAAGAAAAGAATACATGTTTTTTGTATTTACAAGGATTTCTAAAAAGCTGTTCTTGAAATCATATTTTGCTTTTTTTGGTAATTTTTAATATTCATTTTTTTATATTCAAGGCAATATAATATTTTAAGAAACATTTCCAGGATAAAAAAAAGGAAACAGTGGAATTATGGAATTGTTTTTAAATAATTGACACTGAAATAAAACACCAATATATTGTTGAAAGTATAATTCTATGTCTTTCTTCACATTTGAAATAAGAAATAACCCTACTTTTAAAAAAATCAATTGTAAGAATGTATGTGTTTTACTTTTAGTTTTTTGCTCTTTACTTACTATCCTCCTTTTTCAATTTATTTATAGGGGCAGTATGGAAATTACCAGCAGTGAAAATTAAACTATAATTTTAGTAAGCAGTACCTGTTAGCAGCCTCATCATCTCTTCGGCATTGTCAACATCTTTTGAAGAAAATCTTCAATTGCTTCTAATTTTAGAAAGAAAATGACAACCTTGCCTTGTTAATAAATGGCTGTATTGGAGTATATTGCCTATCTAAGTTAGCTTTTCTCAGCTAATTATAAACAAATGTAATTGTCCTTATGGAAAAAAAATACATCTGTACTCTAGATGGCAATATTGGACAGAAAATACACTCACAAACAATTTGCAATGAGCTTAGAACTGTATATCAAACAGTTACAGACTGAAGTATGTGAGCAGTACTGTATGTTTATGAAGGTTAAGGGAATTTAGTATTTTTCCAGAGATTCTTTTGTAAGAGTAAGGGGAAAATTTTTACAGCAGCAATATTTTATATATTATGTTTTTTTCATGTCGAATATGCAAGGTGTAGTACACTACAAACTGGCAAGGTCAGAAATCCAAGTAGAGGAGAAATTCAAACTGCGATATGAGGAATTTGTGGGTGTGTTGGATGAGATGCCAACCATGTATTTGACAGATCCTGATATGAAGACTGTATCCCAACTACTGAAATGATGGAATTATCATGGAATGTATAGCACTGTCTATATAAAGTAATTTTAAAATATTTGGTGGAAATCTGTAAAATGGTTGTACTAGTGGCAGTTCACTTTACCTTTTCTTCCAGTAACACAAAACAATATGAATTTTTAATGGCCTTGTAACGGTTTCAAATAAATAAGAGCTGTGATCTTTTTTTGATTGCAGTAGCAATGACTTTGAAAAAGTGTTCATTTAGCCTGACTTAAATTTACAAAGTATTTATAAACAAATTATAGATAGGTTGACATGTATTTTATTTCACAAGTGTATTTAACTTGTAGTACTATAATTACTATGTAACAAAGATAGTATAGCAGCTTTTGTAAAACTTGTCTAAAATTTCTCATTCTAGAGTGAATATCTTTAAGAGAGAATACAATTGTGTATATGTCCATGTTTGTATTGGTTATTATGAGACCAAAAGTAAATTTTAATGTGTTTTTTAAAATGTCAGTTTCATTATAAACTTTAAATTCTGACCAACCCCACATTAGAGAAATTTTCTATTGAGCTCAAACACAGATTCAGCAGGGAATACAATTTTTTTAAGACCCTTCTACTATATTTGAGCTGCATTACTGAATTCTATGTTGCAGAAGCACACATACATTCAGAAAGATGTTTAAAAATTTGCTAATAAAATCAGACATGTATTGGTATATTTTGATAGGAAAATAGCAGGAAGTACCTGAATTAAGACATAAAAATACATTCCTCCGTAATTCTACATAGATAATATTTTTATGTCTGTTAATTAATATCAAGTTTTGAACTGAAAATGTGAGATCATTGATGAGAATAACATGCTTTTAGATTCAGTGCCAATTTTCCACCACTGTACTTCATTGCTATTTAAAATTGTATTGCATCAACTCTAACAAGAATAAATTATTTGTGATTTAATATCCTAATTGCTCTTTTAAATTTACTATTTATAATGGATTTCTATTTTATTTTTAGTTTTATATAGGATAGCTATTTTTATTCTAGAAGTTTATCACAATTTTCTTTGAGAATCATGATCTGTGAAGCTATAATCAAGGTGGCTGAATTAGATAAATGAGTTGAGAGGAAAATGTATTGAATTCAGTTGGTTATAGATATAGCTTCTTGTTTAGAATATGCTTAACTGACAATAGGAAATAATTTCTAGACCATCTTTTGTTATCTTAAAATTGCAGTTTTAATAAGTAGAATTTCCTCTGGGGTTTTTCTCCTAGGGAATAATGCATTTTCAAGATTTGTTTTGTAACAGTCCTGTTTTCATAAAAACATTTGATTGGTGACAAATGTTACCTTATTCTGTTAGGGTGAAAAAGATAGCCCCATTTTATTTTCTGTTTTAATTTAATTTGAAATCTAAACAAAGTGTAATATAAAATATGTGTGATGAAAGTGGCTATCTCCCTATAAAAATGGAAATTCAGCATCAAAATCTACCCAAAATCTACCTTAAATCTACCCATTGTAGTTAGATGCAGTAGGAAACAATACAAGGAAAAAAATGAAAGAGAGTAATTGTTCTCTAAGAAATATTCGTATTTCTTAAAGAATACAAAAGGAAAACGTATGCTTAGGATTCAGGGCATTATAGCAATGCCATGTACAGTGGTCCCTCTACTTACGAATTTAATCCGTTCCAAATGCACATTTGTAAGTCGAAAAATTTGTTAAGTCGAAAATTGGTTTCCCATAGAAATACATTGGAAATGGATTAATTTGTTCCAGAGCCTAGGAAAAAGACTAGACACCCAGTTTTTTGTGGAAACCTTTTTATTAAATATATTTTAAAGACATACAAACTGGACTGCAACATCACTTTTCAAAAATAAACATTTACAACAGCACTTTACCACTTTTTTTT
>JANHFR010002431.1:0-10402 GCA_032468015.1 Mimophis mahfalensis | reverse complement strand
TACTATTATTATTATTATTATTATTATTATTATTATTATTATTATTATTATTATATAAAGCTGTGATTACTCATTTATAAATAGAATTCTTGGACTTCTACAGTGGTTTATCCTGGCTGAGTTATTGGCTACTTAGGTTTTGAACAAACTGTTTACCATCAATATTAAAATTATTTACTGAATTTATATCCTGACTCAGAGAGTAGTAGCTTATATGAGATCTGTCCTAATTTTTCTCCTTACACTAATTGTTTAAGATATTTCTGGCTAAGAGAAAATAACTGGCCCTAAATGCATCATCAGTATGTTCTATAGTTTACCTAGTTCAAATCCAGCACAAATCCAGTCATTATATTACATTGGCTCATTTGTTTCATTTCTTCATTGTGAACCATTTAGTAATCCTGTTATTTTCACACTATTTACAGTAACCACAAGAACTTGTGGCTTTGGAATTGCATGCAATATTCTCACAAAGTAGATACAGTTAGAAAAAAAAATCACATTTGTTTATCGTTTTCATTTCCAGCACGAACACAGCCAATTATAGAATGCAACTTCAGAAAAAATTACTGATTGTTGTTTCTGTCTTTTAAGTTAGGCAAGCAAATGTATTGCTCTAAATGTTTCTCTAATGAAGTTTAATTGAAAACATTCTGTTGAAATGTGAGAAAAAGTTATTTAGAAACCAAGGAAGGCTGAGAATGGTAATTGTTTTATGAGTATCTGCTTAGTAAAAGGTCAATTTATTTTGAATATGTGCTTAATCATAACTATATTCATACACACATATGGCAAAGAAAATAATCTCAAAGCATGATTGATTTTATTGATTGAGATAAGACAATAAAATCAGTGAAGAATAGAAAAATAATTAAATCTGAATGTGGATAGACCAGTTTTTGGAAATCCGGGCTGGCTGAACGATTGCCAGCCACACCAGAGGCTTCCCTTCAGGTGACCCTCCCACTCCTTCTCTTCCCGCGACCCCTTGGCCGGCTGCGGCAGGGCCAGGAGTATGCGCATACATGGGGAGACCCTCCTTAAGCAAACAGCTGCCTGCCCCGTGCGCGCCTTTGCTGCACTTTGGCCAAGCCTGGCCGCTTGCTTGAGCAGGGTCTCCCCACGCGTGTGCACCCTCCTGGCCCCAGCACAGCCAGCCAGAGGGTCATGAGAGGAGGGGGAAGAGGAGGGTCGCCAAAGGGAAGCCTCTGCAGCGGCTAGCAATTGTTCATCAGCCACCCCGGATTTCCAAAAAGAAAAAATAAAAGGAATAGCCAAGATCCCCAAAGAGAGCTTGCTGGCTTGGTCCAGCCTTGGCTTTCCGAGAGGGAGAGAAGGAGAGAACGCAAGACTGATACACACATACAGTGGGAGAGCGAGACCTGGGGAGGGGAAACTGGCTGACAGGCTAGCGTCTTTGGCAATGGCAGTCCGGCTTTCTCCAAGCCTGTCCCCTGGGGTCGCCATGTGAGGTTTGGCGGGGCCAGCCCCCTTTCCTTGCCGACACCCACCTTAGCCAATGATCGTTATGATTTAACTTCCAGACGCCTTATCACCTTGGTTGCTCTCCTTTACACTCTTTCTAGGGCATCAACATCTATTTTGTATCATTTTGTATCATGGTGACCTGAACTGGATGCAATATCTGCATTGTCTATTTTTCCAGAGGAAGGTCCAAAACTGCAACAATGTACATTCAGGCTTGACAAGAAGAGGATGTTAGGAGCTTTCAGCCAATGGAAGAGGTTGACACATGGACTGTTAAGTTCTCCTTCATTGGAGATCTCCATACAGATTTAAATGACCATCTATTGGAGATACTCTATGACAGCTTGCAACCATCAGAAATATAGGATCAAAAAATAAATTATTCTACTTTATATTTCTGCTCTGGATCATTCCATCTCATCATGAATCAAAATACTGAATTCCAGGAACAAATTGGGTGAAAATTTAAGCAATGCCAAGACTGCAACCAAGTTTCCAGAAGACACCACATGACTCATGGCTTTTTGCCTCACAGACAAATTAGGGACAACTTAAGGATTATTATGAATACCTTAGAGTATTATGAATTACATTCGGATAAACAGTTGGCTTTGGTCTTCATGGATGCTCAAAAAGCATTTGACAGGGTAAGTTGGAGGTTTTTGTTTTGCCTGTTACAACAGATGCAATTTGGGGAAGGCTTTATCCGTGCAATCCGGGCTGTGTATGTGAAGCAAGCTGCAACCATTTTGACTAATGAGGAGGAAACAGGGAAAATAAGCATTGAAAAAGGTCCCAGACAGGGATGTCTGCTTTCCCCACTCCTATTTATATTATTACTAGAACCCTTACTGAGGGAAATTCGGCGGAATTCAAATATAAAAAAGATTAAATATTAAGAAGGAGGAATTTAAATTGCAAGCCTATGTGCATGACCTCGCAGTTATATTGGAAGAGCCTATAGCAGTGGTTCTCAACCTTCCTAATGCTGTGACCCCTTTAATACACTTCGTCATGTTGTGGTGACCTCCAACCTGTGGGTGGGGCTTGGACGCATGTGACTGGGTGGGGCCTAGAGACATGTGACTGGGTGGGTGAAGCTTGGTGGGCATGTGACTGGGTGGGCATGGCCAACCCACTGTCAGTAACATCAAAGAGAGGCGGAGGGGCTTCTGAGATTTCCCCCCCCTCCAGAGATGGTATCCTACCGGTTCCCTCCGGTTCCTGGAAACCAGTACCACTGACCAGGGGTGGTCCATGGCTGGCCCCGCCCACATGCCCCCTTCTACGCATGGGCATGTGCCCCCATGTGCCCCCGGCTTTTGGAGCCCAGGGAAGAAGCTATCTATCTCTGCTCTTCGGAGCAACACTGCCGAAGAGCAAAAATAGATTGGAACAGTCAGTGGCTTCAAGTTCCACTTTGCCTGGCCTCGCTTTCCTTTTGGCATCAGCAAGAAGCGACTCCTAGTTAAAGCCTGGTGAAATTCCTGCAGGATTACAACACAGACTGGCAGGTCCTTCAGCCACTGGGAAGGGCGCTTGCTGCCGCAGCCCCAGCTCAGTTTGGCCTCTTGTGAAGCCCGGCTAATCCCTTCCCGAGACTGCTACCCACCTTCTCCTCCTCTGCTTCTTCACCTCCTGTAATCCTGCAGGATTACAACACAGCTTGGCAGGTCCTTCAGCCACTGGGAAGGGCTCTCGCCGCCACAGCCCCGGCTTGGTTTGGCCTCTTGTGAATCCCTGCCCTGGGCTCTTTACTTGAGCATTTTTCACACATGCTCTGTAAATGAGAGAGCACTTTTCCTACATGCTTTGAAAAAAGCACTTTCCTCTGTTTTCGGAGTCCATGTAGTCTCCAAGAATAACCACCACTGGGCTCCAAAATTTTTAAATCTCTGCTCTGCTCTCTTGTGATTTAGCAGAGTTCCTCTTTGGGTTGCCACTGCCGCTGCCCCTCTGCATGGCCAGCTGCCGGGGAGGGGGAGAGAGTGATGGTGGCAGTGGCTGCTGCTGCTGTGCTCAGTGTGGGTTGCTGCCGCTGCCACTTGTTCCCCTCCCCGGCAGTTGGGCACAGAGAGGAGCATTGGTGGTGGTGACCCACACTGAGCCCAGCAGCAGCCGTCGGCGCTGCCACTGCTCCTTCCTCGCCCTGCATCCGGGCGGTGGCGGCTGCAGCCGCTGGGCTTGGTGTGAGTTGCCACCGCTGCCACCCCTCTGCATGCCTGGCTACCGGGGAGGGGAGCGAGTGATGGTGGTGGCGGCGGTGGCAACTGCTGGGCTCAGTGTGGGTCACCCCCATCGCTCGCCCCCCGCAGTGGCTGGGCATGCAGGGGGTTGGCGGCGGCAGTGTCGACCCACACTGAGCCCAGCAGCAGTAACAGCCACTGCCGCCGCTTGCTCCCCCTCATACCGTCAGCGCACTGAGCTCCCAGCCTTGGAAGCAGTGCGACTCTGGCTGCCACCCCGTCATGCTTGGCAAGGCGGCAGAGGTTTGCGGGAGGAAATGGCTGCATGGCTCCCCTGGTCGCCGGTGCTGAGAGGGCTCGAGCAGGGGAGCCGCGCAGCTGTCCCCTCCCATGACCCTCCACCACCTCGCCAAGCATGACGGGGTGGCAGCCAGAACCACACTGCTTCAGAGGCCGGGAGCTCGGCATGCCAGGAAGCAACCGCGAGGCTGGGCTCAGGAGGCTGGCTGGGTGGCGCAGAGGATGGCCAGGGGCGGAAAAGCTGGACGAGGAGGAGGGCGGCAGCAGCAGCATGGGCTCGTGACCCCTGTGAAAGGTTCAGGCAACCCCCAAAGGGGTCGCGACCCATAGGTTGAGAACCGCTGCCCTATAGCATTAGGGAAGAATTTGATCTATGAATTGGAACGACATGGACAACTGGCGGGCTTAAAAGTGAATAAGGATAAAACCAAGGTTTTGGTTAAAAACTTGACGGAGAAACAAGGAAAAGAATTCGAATCACAGGATCTCAAATTGTAAAAAAAAGTACAATATTTGGGTATTTTTTTGTCGGCCAGGTGTTCTACTATAAAGGGGGATAACTATGTAAAACTGCTATGGCAGACAGAACAGGATTTGGGGAACTGGAAACACTTACAAATTTCTCTGCTCGGAAGAATAGCGGTTGTAAAAACTTATATAATGCAGAAATTGAATTATTTATTTTACACTGCCCCAGCCAGATTGGATAATAACTTTTTTAAACAGCGATAGATGTGTAGGTAAATTTGTCTGGCAAAACAATAAGCCACGAATTAAACTCAAGATGCTTTAAGAAACAACCAGTAGACAAGGCTTTGGTTTACCCAGATGGGAATGCTACTACCAGGCAGCAAACTTAGTTTGGGTTAAGGATTGGAAATCGTTGAGAAGGAAGTGGCTACTCACTTTAGAGAGTTCAGGTTTACAACAGGGGTGGCATTACTTCCTTTGATAAGAAAGGATGAAGAAAAACAGTCCCTTTGAAGATCATTATATTAGGAAAATACTAGGTGAAACATGGTGGAAAATAAGAAGCAAATATTATACAATGACCCCCCTCTGGTTGGTCCCATTGGAAGCAATGACACATGCCCCCTTATATAACAAAGGAGTACATCTGCCTTACCGAGTTCTCCTCAATGGGCAGGGTGCTCTAAAAACTAGAGTTGAGTTGGTTACCCAGGGTTATGAAATTGACTGGTGGGCCTACGCCCAAATAAGTTCTAAATAGAAGAAGGATAAGGAACAAAGGGGAATTGACTCGACTTTGCAAGAATTAGATAAAATTCTTTTAGAAAGGGAGGAGAAGATCCTATCGAAGGTATACTTCTTTTTAATAACCCGATGGACGGGATGAGATTATCAAGGACTCGATGATTGCCTGGGGGAGGAATATTGGCCATACAATTAACCTGGAAAAATGGGAAGAAATTTGGACCAAACACCTGAAATTTTTGATGGCAACTTCATACAAGGAAAATCTTTACAAGATGATCAATAGGTGGCATCTCCGCCCTGCACAGTTATCAAAAATGGTTCCGGGACTCTCCCCAAATTGTTGGAAGTGTGGGGAAATAGGTACCTACTTTAATATATGGTGGACATGTCCCCGAGCAGTTGAATTTTGGAAGTGTATGCAGAAATGGATACACGAGATCACCAGTTATATAACTGACCTTAAACCGGAATTCTTCCTATTGTGTATTAAGCCAGACAAAATTGGTATTGACAAATGGTACTTGATTGTGTATACTGTTATGGTGGCCAGAATATGTTATGCCCAAAACTGGAAGGGCAAAGATCCACCTTCAGAAGACAAAGTAATCTAGAAGATTATAGATTATATCAGCTCTGAGGCTGATAGGCTAACAAAACTGTTGAGAGACCAAAAAGACGCTGTATATTATTGCTGTTGGGATTCATGGTATTCATGGTTGAATAATAGAGTAACAATGTTAGAATAGGTATTTTTGTCTTTTCTGTTTTTCTACCTCATTTATATGTAATTAACTTTTTATATTTACTATTGTGTGCGTCCACCGGGGAGTCCCGGCAGGTGACACCAAGGGAGAGGGCGTTTTCCGTGGGGGCACCCGCCCTGTGGAATTCACTACCAGTGGAGCTGTGGATGGCGCCCGACCTCCAGACTTTCCGCAGAGAGCTGAAAACCCTGTTATTTACATCTGCCGGCCTGGACTGAGGGATTTTAATAGTTTTAAATTTTAATTAGTTTGTGAGGGCGTGTTTTATTATAATTAATTTTAATTTTTGTATTTTATGTTTTTTAATGCCCTGTAAACCGCCCTGAGTCCTTCGGGAGAAGGGCGGTATAAAAATCAAATAAATAAATAAAATAAATTTTATGTAAGAATATTCCTTTTTTGTTTTAATTTTCAATAAATTATAAAAAAGAAATATAGGATCAAAAAATAAATTATTCTACTTTATGTTTCTGCTGTGGATCATTCCATCTCATCATGAATCAAACTACTGAATTCCAGGAACAAATTGGGTGAAAATTTAAGCAATGCCAAGAATGCAACCAAGTTTCCAGAAGACACTACATGACTCATGGATTCCTCATGTTTGGGTCAAAATCTTCCTAGATTAATTCATCCTCAAACTCTGCAACAGAATTTGAATCTGTATCTGATGATGCAGAAATAATAAAATATCCAGCTATGGGATGTGTGGTGCTTAGAATGACTTGCTATCCACGGTTTTGAGTGGAAAATCATGGTCCCAGGTTTAGTGAGTAAAAAAAAAAGGCAAAAACTAAGGCTGATTCCATGTCATTTAACATCACATTAAAATAAAAAAGAATGAATAAACGTATTTTTCAATAGCTTATTTAATCACACTTTTTCCTGCTCCACTGGAAACAGGTATCAACATTTGGAGATTCCTGAGATGAATTCTGAGATGACTTCTGAGCTATCCAAATTGTCCATCTTGGTCTAAAAAAGTCATGTCCTCATTTCCCCACCACTAAAGACTCATTTTGGATAACTCATTTGTTTTGGATTAATCAATCAAAATCCTTAAGGTGGATCCATTCACCTCCAACTTTTTTGCTATCATGGTTATTACACAGGGCTAAAGATGCTGAGAAGCCAACATTTTCAAAATCCTCTATGCAAACATAATACAAGAACTGCAACTCCTAACAAAGGTGAAGGAAATTCTATTTTAGGGGATCTTTATTTTTGGGGGTCTCTGTTCCACAACACAACCAAGAGCTACTGACTGCTGACTCTAAATAGAAAATGGCTAACTCAATTTTCCTATTGAAACTAGTGGCACAATTACATTTGCCAGGCTCAGAAGGTTGTTAAGTGTTCAGCCAGCAGACCATTTGGAAACAGTTATCTATTTAATCAACACGGGTGTCTGCTCGTTTCCCCACTCCCCACTCCCCCCCAGCAAAATGAGACAGCAAATGCCTGCAATGTTGCAATCAGTAGAGGGGGGAAATCAGAAACAAAAATCAAATGGATGCTAGCTAATCAGTGCTTCGTGGTGTAAAGTGCAAGGTGAATTGGCAATTATACGTAAAAAAAAAATCACCATTTCCTTTCACCTTATGGTAGGTAGCAAAAACAAATAAGAAATATAATAAATCTGAATAAATAAATAAATAAATAAACTGGGTAAAAAATTATTTTGTATTTTATATTCTTTACCTTTTCCATTTGGAATTATTCACTGAAAATGCATAGCTCTCACCTTTTCTACCATCTTGACCAAATGTGCAGGAGGGCCATCTGATTGGGAGCTGTCAGACCCACTCGTGCTAATCAAGAGAAAAGAGAAAAACTATTCCTGTGATGAACAATAACAAACATTGTCACTGTATTGCTTCTAGCAGCCTAATTTTGCTAAGTTTAAGTATTAGTAATAAAATGACTAATTGGCTATGCCTAAAACTTTAAACTATTCAACCTATCTTTACCATCAAATCACTTGTAAGGCATAAGTCCTTAAAACTAATTACCAGTATGTGATGAATACCCCTTCCCTTGAGTTACTTCTCATGCTTTTGTGGTGCAAAAGTTATTTCTGATTCAAGCTGCAAAGCTGTCTGGTAATGGAATTGGAAAGACTGCACAGATGTTTCTTAGGTAAGAAGTTTTCTTACTTTCTAAGTTTCTTAGAAAGTAATGACTAATTTTTTAAAAAAATTATGGTACTATGTCTATGCATGTGGCTCTAATGCCCATTAGTATATTCCATTAATGTAGCATAACACATACATTAATAGTTCCTATGAAACTAAAAGTGCCAATGAAATGGATGTACAGTATGTGATACAGCAACATCTCTGAAATCAAGCTGTTGAATAAGACAGTGAGTAAGGTTGCATTGATGTTCTCAGGTAGCTGGATACAGCCTACCAAAGTATGAGGAACAGGGTAAGAAGAAGAGCCTTCAGAGATGTAGCTCTTGTTTTAAACTTCCCTCTCCTTGAATAAAAGAGCTAAAAATATTAGCAGTATGGTATCTCCTGGCTTGATTATTCTATAGTCTTGGAGGATAGAAAAAGCCACAGGGCATCTCACTTTTCTAAAATCCCTTATTACCAAAGGCCGGCAGAGGTGGATTACCTGGATTCAACATCAGATAGAGATATGTCACTCCAAGTACTTTCCATGTTTTTACCCAACTCTGAGAGCTTAGTCTGGATTTTCTGCTTCAGTAATTCCTTAAGCTCTAGCAAACATTGCTGAAACTAATAGAAGAACAGAGAATTCTTAGACCAAATGAAAAATATTGTTTGTTATATACTTTAAAATGTTCCAACTATTCTAACCATTTCAGTGAGGAGTAACATAAATATTAACAAACAAAATATAAAACAATTTGAAAAATGTACAATATATCAATCTTTATAGACACTTAAAAGATAAAAAATAAATCCAAACTTCATCAACAAAAATCTCTCCAACCAGCATGTGCACACATGCACACCCGCACACACACAAAGGCAGTTGAACTGATTTTTTAAAAAATTATATAGCTTTTCCTTTGATTATCAAATTTCCTACGTGAGCTAATTTGCATTTCATAATATGCTCATAACCTGAAGAGCAATTGTAGCCAGACAAGTTTCCAAGTTAACAAAATTCATATGTATACTGAAAAATTAATATCTGCTACTTGGTTGAAGTTTTATTTATTATTTCTTATACATTTCAGACTCATAAAGAGAAGCAATGTACAATAGAGGTGCGGGCTACATACATGTCTTCTATTGGTATTTGGACATTTTGGATTTGAACTGCATGGACTATGGCTATTTCCAGATTACATATTTTCAAAAAATGAGAAATAACAATGGCAATATTAAAGCATGCCTTAAAAATACGGGAGCCATAGTGACACAATGGCTAGAATGCAGTATTGAGGCTGATTTTGACTCTGCCAACTGCCAGGAGTTCAATCCTGACCAGCTCAAGATAGACTCAGCCTTCCATCCTTCCAAGGGCAGTAAAATGAGATTGTTGGGGGCAATCTGCTGCTATATGTAAACCATTCAGAGAATGATATAAAATGGTATATAACAGTGGCGGGATTCAAATTTTTTTACTACCGGTTCTGTGGGGGTGGCTTAGTGTGGGTGGCTATGCTGTCGGCCAATCAGAGGTGGTATTTGTCAGTTCTCTGAACCAGTAAAAATTATCACTACCAGTTCTCCGGAACCTGTCGAAACTAGCTGAATACCACCTCTGGTATATAAGTCTATTGCTATTTAAAGGCACTAGCCAATACAACAATATTGTATAGTTTTGTTAAGCTACAACAGGAAGCTCTTACCTTGGAGCGGTCTGGATCACAAAAATCCAATAAAGTATCACAGACATGATAACCTAAAGATTTGAGATCCTCAAAAGTAAAATGACAGTTACTTTTAGCACCTGAGAAAGACAAATAAACATGTGGCTCTTTAGTCTTTAGTACAGTAAGTACCTTGATATGCAATCATGAGAAAAAATTCTGAAAGTCTTTCCCTTATTCATCATATTGTATAATTTATTACTCAACCAGCATTCGTTGCATAGCCTTTTCTTTTGCCATCAGAGCCCACTGTATCCATTATTATACAATACAGGGCAGAGCATCCATTATAAACTTTTTTCTTTCTTTTTCCCTTCCTCTTTTGCTTAATGCTCCTGTAGAGTGAGAATGTACTCTTCAAGTTGTACTGTTTTTCTGATCTCTTGCTGTCTACAATTCCCATATATGCTTGAGTATAAGCCGAGTTTTTCAGCACCCAAAATGTACTGAAAAAGTAACCCTTGGCTTATTTATTTATTTATTTATTTATTTATTTATTTATTTATTTAATTTTTTTATTTTATTTTATTTTATTTTATTTTATTTTATTTTAATCCCATTTATATCCCGCCCTTCTCCGAAGACTCAGG
>JANHFR010002422.1:0-23777 GCA_032468015.1 Mimophis mahfalensis | reverse complement strand
ATAATAATAATAATAATAATAATAATAATAATAATAATAATAACAACAACAACAACAACAACAACAAAAGATGTAAAAACCCAATTTTATAATAACTACTATATTATTACCAAGTCATGCCTCATTTTTGTAAGTTTTATTTTAGCACAAAGGCATAGCTAGAGAGAAAACATTACTTATCTCTCTGTTTCCTTGTGAAATCAATAATTATTTCACAGACAGGTTTTTATTTGAATGTAACAGGTTTGGGCATTTTTAATTTTAATGAGTACTTAACCCCTGACAAGCGCTTTTGTTTTAAAAACGCTTTCAGCTCCTTACATTTCAAGGTTTAGCAATATAAAAGAATAAATAAATGGAATAACCCAAGGATTCTTCACACAGTTATCTTTCATTAATAAGACTTAGTATTAATGGCATCTTCTAATAATGTGGTTACATTCAAATACATACATTTGTAGCATTTACATAAGAGTGTCTAAATTTAACTCTGAAGAGAGCACTTGTGTTTGGTTTGGTGGCAGCAGTGCCTCAGATAGAAGGTCCATACAGAGGTCCATATAGAGTGGTAAGGACAGCAGAGGTGATTATAGGAAGCTCGCTTCCCATCATTCAGGATGCTGCTTATAAGCACTATGTGCTTAATGCTCAACGCATTGTTAGAGATACACACACACACAGCCACTTCATGGTCTGTTTCTGTTGCTCCCCTTTGGGAGGAGGTCTCGAAATATTTCTAGCAGGACTTCCAGATTCTGTAACAGCTTTGTTCTCAATGCCATCCGTCTGGTAAACATGCAAGATTTGTTTCTCTCACCATGTGCATTTATACATCAGAACTAGACTGTATTGTTTCTCCGTGTCATATCATATATATGGGTGCATGATTATTCATTTATTTATTTAGTCATGTTTATGTTTATGTTAGAGGTGGAGACCCTTTGAGTGCTGTATGCAACGTAATTTCATTTTACCCTATGCCAATTAGTGTATGTTCAAAGTGACAATAAAATTACTCTAAGTCTAAACCTAAGACTGGTCCTCACATAACCATCACAGCATTCCAACAGTCATGTGATCAGAATTTGGATGCTTGGCAACAAGAATGTATTTACACTGGTTGCAGTATCCCAGGGTCACATGATCACCATTTACAATTTTTGCAGCCATCTTCCAACAAGCAATGGAAGAAGCTAGTTTTGCTTAACAGCTGTCTTATTCTCTCAATAACTGAAGTGATTCACTTAATCCTTGACAAAAAAGGTCATAAAATTGGGTGAGAATCACTTAGTAACAGAAATTCTGGTCCCAATTCTGTTAAGTAAAAAACTACTTGTATTGGAAATAAAGCCAAGAAAACAGGTTTTCTATCAATATTACAGTTCAGAGTATAAGTATCAGATTGACTTTTTCATGCAGAACTTGGATGGATATACTTTAGTTTGGGGGTGCGGGTGGGGAAATCTGCATGTTGCATCAATGTTTTTGTTGTTGAGCTGATAATGTTAGTCTCCGGTAATTGCAAATTATTTTTTAATTGTTTATAAAAACCAGATAAGCAAAGCAAATCTTAAAAAAAAGACTACTGGGATTCAAATTTCTCCCTTTTTATACATCTGCCAATTTGCAACGTAAACTTCAAGAAACTTTTACGATGCGTGGACTTCAATTCCCAGCTCCTCACGCCGGCTGGGGAATTCTGGGAGTTGAAAGTCCACAGATCCTAAAAATGCTGAAACTGAAAAACATCGTTTAGGCCCCCTTAGAATCCAGGCTATATTAGGCCCGCTGCGTAATGTAAGACTTGCCACACATACCTATCAACTCAACGTCACATTCTCCGTCCCATAGACAAAGTTGGACTTCCACGCATGCCCAACTACGTTTCCTAAGCAACCGCGTCTTTGAACTTATTTAAGCCTATTACAGGGGCCTAAAGAGCAGATGAGCTAGTGCCGGTTTCCCCGTCGGCCACTCCGCCCAGGCTACGGAAGCCGTTGGCAGCCAGGCAGTGAACGAAGAACGACTTTTCAACGCAGGCGCGCTTGCTTAGCCTAGCCTCGCCTTACCTAGAGGGGGTGTGGGTGAAAAAAAAAAAGCGAATGGTGACCGGGAGCGGAAGCGGAAGCGGTGTGTGGCGAGACCAAGCGGTTTAATTACACCCGCCCTTCCACATTTTTTTCCCGTGTTAGTGGCGTTTCCCTTTTTCCGGCCTCCTCGCACCCAGAGTGCCTGTTACTGGAGGCGTAACCGTCGCCCTCGCGCCCCCCCTCCCAAGAGAGACAGAGGCCTAACCGTCGATTCTTCCTCCGCCGCCGCCGCCCTTTTCCGCTGCAGCCCCGCCCCGCCCCTTCGCCCGAGCGGTACCGTGGCCTTTGGCGCCGAGTCCCGGTCAGGGCGGCCGCCGCTATGTCCGACAAGGAGTTCATGTGGGCCCTCAAAAACGGCGACCTAGACGAGGTGAAAGACTATGTGGCCAAGGTAAGGTGGGAGAAGCCGGGCTGGGAAGGCCCGAGGCTGGGGATAGTCCCTTTGGAGGAGGTCAGGTGTGTGTGTGTGGGTCTCTCTCTGTCACACACACATACACACACAACCACTCCAGGCGGCGTTTTCCCTTCATAGAAGGCCCAGGTGGGACTTCTGCACGGGCGAGTGGATGGGCGAGGCCTCCTTCGTGGCCCACCGCTTTTCTCGTGCTCGTGAGGGTCTTACGTCACTTGCGGGGCGCTGAATCTCGGCAGTGATTTCACTTGGAGGGCCCTCATCCAGAATAAGCTCCTCGGGAAGCGGCGGCCTTGAAAGATGGTCGCGCGGGTCCAGGGAAAACGGCCGGTCCACGCCCACCCTCCTTCCTTCTTTCCTCGGCTCCGTTGAGGTGTGTCGGCTGTCATTCACACGCTATTAACCGGGGTTTTCAAATGCTGGTTCTGTTGGTTGGTCTCATAGTGCCTTGGGCAGGACTATTAGCGCATCCCTAGTCACTTTTTTCAAAAAGAAAAAAAAATGGAGCTGCGAAGAGCCACACCCTTGTTCTAAATTATAATTCATTTACAGGCAGGCCTGTCTCCTGATTTGTATTTGAATGGTGTACTAGGCACTGAATTCCCCCCCCAAAAAAACCCCCCAAAAGTAATAAAGATGAAAAAGACAGGCTCCAAGGTGCAACTTCCTGTTGAGTTTGTTACTTTAATGAATTGAAGGTGATGAAGAAATCGGAGGAGAGGAGAAAAAGGATTAAAATGTCAGATTGTTTAGAGAATATGGGTAGTTAAGGAGTGCTAATGGTTAAATTAATCCTTAATTTAAAAAGAGTTGGCAATCTATTTGCTGTGTGATAGAACAACATTTTTATTTTCTGTTTCTCTTACAATCTTCATTGAACCCAGAATCTGATTAGTGGAGGGGAAGGAGCAGAATGGAATGTACTGTTCAATAGCAAGACAGAAGACAACATAATAGGATTCCATTACTGTGTTGCTATTCTGTTTATGGTGACCAAACCAATCTGCACTGATTTTAATTTGTGTCAAGCAGTATTGAGGATAATGTAGCTGAGTCAGAAAACAGTTTTCTAATTAGAGAAAGATAGTTGAAAGAGTTGCTGATTTTCCACCTGTGGCTTCAAAACTTTGAGTAGCCTTGGATTATTTCCCTACTCCAAGTGTTTATCAGTGAAGTTGCATTGTTAAGTCCTTCTAGCTATTAACTCAGGAGAGAAACTGGTTTTTAAAGTACTTTGAACTTCAGAATTGCAGTTTATTGAAAGGTTATCTGCCTGTAGGACAATTGAAAGTGGATAAGGCAAGGCTTTGTGTTTTAAAATGGATAGGAGACAGTAATGTTTCATCAAAGTTAGGATCAAACATTCTCTACTCTCTATACCAATTAATCCTGATTTTGTAGGATGGAATAGAGAAGGACTTACCTTGCTTGGGTAGAAAAAAATAGAATGGGAAACCCTTGCCTTTCCTAGGAATAATTTCTCCAATTTAAGATTAATTTTCATATTGAAAATTTGAGAATTACTTGTGAGCAAAAATAGCATATAGAAATAGGATTTTTTTTCTTTTATAGTTTTGTTTAAACACAAATTCTGCTTGGTAATGTGATTGGAGTACTTCTCCAATCTATTTTCCAAGAAGATGGAAAAAGTACATACTGCATGATGTCAGAAAATACCCTGGAGCAATAGGAATAGTATTGGAATCAGTACTGCAGTTTTATATTTATTAGCGGTAATCAATTTTATTGCCTCTCCATATTACCACACAATAACACTGAGCTACACATAACCTAAAATATCAATTTGAGTGATGGTCTGTGCATCTTTTACCATGTAATTATAACCCTATTCCAATGCAATACACTACATTCCAATGCAGAAGTGTTGTTTTCTCTGTTAATGGGTCAACTGCGGGCATTTTTTTAAAAAACCTGGAGTCACATGCAGCATTAAAAAGTTAATTCATTCTACTTCTCCCCCAAATTGCCTAAAGAAATGGAGATGAAATTTTCATTTCCATGTGGAATTCTTAATTCCTTATTTAAGACGGATTTTATAAAACAAATTGGTAACATACTGAGCACACAATAGAATAGAATAGAATAGAATAGAATAGAATAGAATAGAATAGAATAGAATTCTTTCATTGGCCAAGTGTGATTGGCTACACAAGTACTTGTCTAAAACACTATATTTTAAAATTACGTGGATAGATAATGTAATTCTCTATACTTAGGTCTCTGCCAGTTCTAGATCTTGAATAAAATGTAAAGAAATTGATCTGAAGAGAATTAGAGTGATGGCCACAAACATACTTCAATTACTTGGGGTTTTTTTTAATGGAATATGAGCAGCCTGAGAAAGAGAAGTCAGAATTAGGATTTGATGACATTTTTCAAATACTTGATGTCCTGTCATACAGAGGAAGATAAAAGTTTGTTCTTTGCTCCCTGAACAGACAAGACCTAGATCTATAGGGTTTGCAAAATGATAAATTTAGGTTGAATGTTAGGAGAAATGCAATGCCGTAAAACAGTAAGCAACAATCAATTAGATAATAGGCTGTCTTTTGCTTAAGGTATTCAAATAGCCTTTGAAGATGGACAGTCTTTAGTGTACTTTAGCATAGAATTATTTGCGCAGAGGAATATGAACCAAAGTGTACATCTTCAAATATAACACATAAATTTATGTGAGTTCTGTAGAAATATTTCTCTGGCAGAACAGTACGTATCATCCTATATTTTATTAGTTTCTTAAAAACTCTTGCTTTTTTGAGATTTATTGTTTCCTAAAGTGGCTCTTATCATTTTAACAAAGTTCCTAAAAAAATCGTAAACAAAGAAATAAGAGAAGAGAAAAATCTTTCAATATTGTGCGTGAATTATTTATTTATTATTTAATTTATAAAAATTATTGATTTATTACATATTTATCAATGCTCCTTTGTATACAAATGACTTGGTGACTTAGATTGAATATAGCAAAATAATAATTTAAACAAAAGCATAACACCACTGTGAATGGCAATTAATAAAATAAAGTAAAATAATGAAAAATGTTACAATAGCAAGATCACAAATATGTTCTCCAGAATAATTCTGTTTTTAATACCATAGCATTTAAAGGTCCATAGGGAAGGTCAGTCTGATCACCACTGGGAAATTATTCCATGCCTGCACTATCTAATCTTGACTCTCCTTATACTCTGGAAGTGTGGAATCACAAGTGTCTGTTAACAGAAGATATGAAAGGTTGGGCTGATGTAATTGGGTAAAGGCAATCCTGTAGATATCCATGAAGGACTTTATAGGTTAATGCAAGAACCTTAAATTATGCTCAAACTGCAGACACACAGAATTGGTGTTTTATGTTCCCAGCAATATTTTTCAAAGGCTGCCCTATTCAAAGTATATTGCAGTAATCCAATTGGGTGGTAATGAGACATGAATCATTGTAGGTCTGCCTGCATCAGATACAGCTATCCTCACTTAACAACTGTTTAGGACTATTTGAAGTTACAATGGGGCTGAAAAAATTATAACCAGTCCTCATACTTAACAGTTGTAGCATCCCTATAATCATGTAACTGAGATTTAGGACTTTGACAGGTGTTTATGTCATGTGATCCCTATTTGTGTGTTTCAGTTCCAGCTTCTGATAAGCAGTCAGTAGAGAAGCTGGTCACAAGTCACAATCACATGATGTCTTGCTTAATGATTGTAGCAGAAGTAAGGTTGTAAGTCTGTCTCAGTCACCTGTTGTCCATTTAGCAATCTTGTTGCTTAGTGGCAGAGTTGCCAGTCCCATTTGTTATATGAGGACTATCTGTAGGGGAGTAATTGATCACCAGATGAATCTGGGCAAAGGTCCCGTAGCCGTAGTTTTCATCTGTTTTCTCCAGCTGGCATTGTTTGTCCTAGACAAACCTGCTCTTTCAAAAAGCATGCCTGCCCCCTTAGCACTGCAATTCATAAAAAAAATCCTGGGTATAAGTAGTAACTACATCTTATTAGGGTTTAGTTTGGTCTGTATCTCCCATTCAGACACTTATAGATTCCAAATATTAAAATTCTTTCTTTATTCTTTATTGGCCAAATGTGATTGGACACACAAGGAATTTGTCTTTGGTGCATAAGCTCTCAGTGAACATAAAGAAAAACTACATTCATCAAGAATCATAAGATACAACAGTTAGTGATAGTCATAGCTTACTAATAAGCAAACAAATCATACTAGGAAACAATAAAAATATGATATAATATGTGTTATAATATAAAAACTGGGCATTGACATCATCTCCCTTACAGTCTGAACTTTTGTTATGAATGTGGATGTTATCAGCATATTGATAGCTCAAATTATATTACCTCACCCAAATGGTTATGAAATTAAAGGTCCAAGCTGAAGAGGAATTGTAGTTTTATATTCTTTTGGTACTATTAACTAGACTCAGTGAGATCCATTGTGATACATTATGTTAGAATAGGCCCTCTAAAGTTTTACTTAGCAACATTGACTCTTAATATGAAATTTTGCTGATACCTTATTCAGTAGTACCTGCTGTTCTTTCCAATAGTTTTGTCTAAGCATCTGACTCCAAATACACTTTCTGAGAGCAGTGCTTTATGCAGTTATATACTATAAAATATATACTAGGACAATGCAAATACCAATCAGTTAGATGACCATTCCCCTTTTACATTTTTGTCTTTTGAAACCTTTAAATTTTATATTTCTGACAAGTAAAATGATTACAGTTGCATTATGTGTGCAGTCTCATCCTTGCCATTTTTAAAAGCCGGTTTAAGATATATTTATATCAAAATAATTTAAGATTAATTCCATTCAAACTTTTTTGCTTCTGAAACATTTTTTTGTTACCATGTACTTACTGTGTTACTGTGTGAAAGAAAAGGTTAATATTGATTTTAAAATAACCTTTAAATGGATTGAATGTGAGCAGGTGTATTATTGTATTGCTTTTTAGGGTAGGTGGGTGTCATCACACTAAAAAGTATGCATATAGCAACCTCAAGGGATGAAGGCATTTGTACTGATGGATATTTTGTAATAGTTTGATTGAATTCAGTTTTCAGAAAATAATTTACTGGAACAATAGGGAAAATGCAAAAGTCAGAGTCAAAAGCAAAGATATCTGGCTTTGTTTAATAATCACAAGGAAAAGTAATAAGCATTTTAAATTATAAACCTACTGTCACACAATTAAATGATTTATCAGTCCATTTATTCATTGTGCTTTTTAATGGGCTGATCCCAGAGTGCATTGAATGGATTAAGACAAACATTTAATTCCCTATTACAGTTTGAGATGGCAACTGAAGAATTTAAATGATTATACTTTATCGAGGGTATTATTTGGGTTATGAAGCAGAGTATCTACATTATCTGTAATCCTTTCAATTCCTATAAAAAGTATGTATCAGTTCTAGAACTTTGAGCCAAGAAAAAGTAATCAGCATTACTGCTTCAGTGAGTTTTAGTTCTGTCCTCCGTTAATGAAGAAGCTTGCTGAAAAGTATATTGTAAGGAATGGCTAGGTTCCTAGAAAGTGGCTATTGTTTGACATTAGAGCAAAGGTGTCAAACTCAAGGCCCACGGGATGCTTAGATCTGGC
The DNA here is from genome assembly GCA_032468015.1 of Mimophis mahfalensis. Classification (NCBI taxonomy): domain Eukaryota; kingdom Metazoa; phylum Chordata; class Lepidosauria; order Squamata; genus Mimophis; species Mimophis mahfalensis. The sequence goes on along the minus strand of JANHFR010002422.1, from coordinate 15,636 downwards.
CTGCAGGCCTACCCTGGAAACAGCAAAGGACTGGCCCGTGGTGCTTGTGCCAGCAAAAACAGAGCTTGGATGGGCCTCATGTGGCCTACCTGGGCTTGATTGTCAATGGCAAAGAGTTGCAGGAGGCTCCTGTGGCTGAAAATCGAGCCTCAATGAGTGATACAGAGCTGGCCACGCTCCCTGCCCTCCCAAGGTCAAACACAACCCTGATGTGGCCCTCAATGAACTCTTAAGTTTGACACCCCTGCATTAGAGGAATGTTAGGAGAATTTGTATTACCTGGAAATGATAAAATCTTTAGATATATTAATTATTTCATTGTTAATATTTTTATAAAAAGTTATGACTATGTTGCTGTATAGGTATGTCACACTACAATTTTGAATGGACACTCTAGTTTGTAAGACCAGCAAGAAAGGAACAAGTTTGTATTAAGGGCTGCTTTGTTTTGGATATTATGCCCCTAAATACTATTTGGTGCAACAACCAGTTTCACGACTTTGTTGTTTCTCAGTAATGGCTAGATAACTAAAATCTACCCAGATATAAGATAAAAGAGCTCTTCTGGTAGCAACATGTAACATGAATACTAGTCTGAGAACTACATCCCTACTTCAGAAGTCCTGATAATGATAAACCTTCAGGATTTGTTCAGGTTTTGACTAGAACTTTGCATTTGCTTGGAAGGAACTAAACCAGTGATTCTCAACTATCCTAATGCTGCGACCCTTTAATACAGTTCCTCGTGTTATGGTGACCCCCAACCATAAAATTATTTTCACATACACCTGTATTTGTATTGAAATATGTGTTTTCCGGTGGTCTTAGACGACCCCTGTGAAAGGGTCATTCGACCCCCAAAGGGGTCCTGACCCACAGGTTGAGAACCACTGAACTAAACAGCCTACTGAGAGCATTCCTTGAGAATTTTTATTTGGTCAATGTTGCAGTGGAACAAAATTTCAAATATCTAAGTATTGTGAGTTCTAATGGAGAAAAATTAAAAATTCTACTGTGTCTGTTTTACTGTAGGAAAAAAATGGCAATTCAAAACAATTCCCTAATGTACAAAGGAATATAAGGTTGTAGTCCATATTGAATTCTATCTATGTAACTGCCTAAAGCAAAGTTGGCCCTGCAGATTATTCTAAAATATATTTGAGTAGCAAACATTGGAAATAATAGTTATGCTTTTTACAGCCTCAGCATCCATGAGAAATGAAACTTCCCTGGAGTATATATATGGAATCCCCCTAACAACTTGCTCAGACTGAACAAGCTATTTAGATAAACAGTGAAATGTTTTGAATCAACAAGAAAAGTCTAGTTGCCATGATTGAACTTTCAGACTAGTGACGTCCGTGTTATGATTGGTTGAAGTAAAAGATAATTAACCTTTTTGTAATTCTAAAGGGTGAAGATGTTAACAGAACATTGGAAGGTGGAAGAAAACCTCTTCACTATGCAGCAGATTGTGGACAGCTTGAGATTATGGAGTTTCTTCTACTAAAGGGAGCCGATATTAATGTATGTTGAATAAAATCATTCAGTCAATATGATAGATAAATTTATTAGATTAAGACAAATAGCTGTTTTAAATGCATAAAATGGGATGCAATTTTGTTGTTGCACTACAGTATAAAACATTATTTATTGGAGCATATTAAAAGAAAATAGGATATCCTATCTGTCTGTCCATCCATCCATCCTTCCATCCATCCATTAATTAGTTGCCAGTTACAAGGAACTAACAGATTAATCCGGATGGTTAAAGCACTTCACTTAACCAGTTGCAAATATTTAACAGAATATTTGCAGTTGGTTAAGGTTTTCATAATCATCCACATCTTGTTCCTACCTTGGAAAATATCACTTGTGGAATATCTGTATTCTATTTGATTAAAGATTGTCATTTTGTTCATTTTTTATTTTTATTTTTTTGCATTCCATCTTCTTATAAACCTTTAATTTGAACAAGAAAAATGTTGCCTTCTTTATGATGAGGCCTAATGATCTCTTATGGGAGAAGGTACCGGACAGGAGAAAAACAGCTGTATTAGGGAAGGGGTGTTGTCCTTTCCCTGTCATGCATTTTTCACTGCAACTTCCCCTGCCGAATTCCTATTTAAATAATTTTGCCCAAGCCAGTCTTAAAACACAGACTTTCTATAGGGGTGGATAATATTTGTACCAAAAGGAACTCTTGTTTGTCAGTCCACTTCTAGCAATATCCTGATCCAAATTTTAAGTAAATATTGTAGATAAAATTTTTTTGTAGAAGTAAAGATAATTTCTACTTGCTTGGTTCACATTCTCATCATTGACTTACACTTTAGCAAAGTGTAACCTGCCAATAATGTGATACTTGCATGTATCCATTTGAGTTGCTTTTTTACAGCTTTATTTTTTTTTCTTTTTATAGGCTCCAGATAAACACAGTATCACTCCACTTCTTTCAGCAGTTTATGAAGATCATGTGTCCTGTGTGAAATTACTTCTGTCAAAGGTGAGAATATGAGACAGTATCATTCTGACAATTGTACCAACTTAGTAAATTTCATTTTTCAAGATATTTCTGTCAGAAGTTTTAAGGATGCCCAAGTTTATTCTAAAATTATTTGGCTAATCTAGCAGAGCATAAATGGACCTTATGCTGTGAATGGTTATTTATGTTGATATGGTCAATTAACCACAAGCAAATAGAAAAAAAATCCTATTAAATGTACGTGTTACATGTTAAATATATGTTACAAAACAGGGTATTTTGGAAAATATTGTTTTAAAGATTTTTAGTTCAAACATATTTTTATACAAAGAGAGGCCAATGTAGTAACTTTACACTGTTTCATTTCAAGCATGAGTGCCATTTGTATAAAGCTACTTTCAGAGGAAAAGGGGGCTCCTGAAAATTCATGTGGCAAGATGGCATGATTTTTCTGTTGTAATAAAAACCTATCTTGATTTCATAGTTAAATATCTAACTGTACAAATATTGAATTCAGTATACTGGAAACAAGACATTTGTTTCTTTCAACATGGCTTCTTTTCCAAGTAGTTTAGAAGCAAGCATTTAAGGCAGATACTGTTTCTCATGATGTTTTTTTTTTGCTGTTTTATATTATTTCTGTCAGATACATACACAGTGGAGAGAGACAGAATTACAAACTTTCTAAAATAAAATCTCACTTTCTCCCATTCTGAATTACGTAACTTATTTCAGAATGGCAGTTGTTAATACACCAGGTGAGAACTACCAGTAGGCATTTGGGCTATGTTCATAAACTGTAAACAATATATTTATAACTACAATTTGGATCAGAATTTTAGTTGCTAAGTGATGCAGTTACTAAGCAAATCATTGCATGATCTAACCCAATTTTAAAAACATTTTACCATGTTTGTTAACTGAATCAAATGGTCATTAAATGAATCAGTGGTTAAGCAAAGCAGGCTTCTCCATTTGATTTTGCTTGTTGGAAACCAGCTCGGAAAGACTGCAAATTGCAATCACGTGATTGCAAGATGCTGCAACCATCTCTTCCCTTCTTCTTGACTTCTGTATGAAACCATTGGATGAAGTCAACTCCTGGTTTGAATTCAAATATCATCAATCTGATGATAGCCAGTCATACATCTGGACCCCAAGCTAGGCAGTGGAGTCAAAGTTCTAACTGAGTGCCTGGAAGTTGCTTTGGCCTGGATGTTGAGGAACAGACTGAGATTCAATCCTGATAAGATTCCCCCACCCCCAAATTTGAAAACATTTCATTATTGCAAAAGAGTTACACATTCAAAAATTGTGTGTCCTCTAGCATTCTCACCTTTTTATGCAGCTGCAGCAAAGAAAATCTTTTCACAAGTTGTGCCCTTTTGAGACATTCATGCCTTAGTCACCCCACAGTTGGGTTACTGTAATGTGCTGTTTCTGAGCCCTCAAAGGCCATCAGGAAGCTTCAGCTGGTCCAGCATGGGCAAATAGGGGGCTTCTATTTCATTCATTTGACCATGCTACTTCATGAACTTGGCTTCTGGGTACAATTTAAGGTGCTGGTTGCTACCTTTACAGTCCTTAATGATATAAAGCATGGCTTTCTGAGGGACTGCTTATCTCCAGTTGTTTCTGCCCTTCTAGTCTAGCAGAATCAGTATAGTCTGCTAATACTTCAGTTAAACAATGTCATCTTGTGGTGCCCAGGAAGCATGCCTAAAGTTTCTAACTGTTGTATCTGCCCTCTGGAACAGTATTTCCCCAAAAGATTATTATAGGTTCACATCTCTGTCTCTTCAGAAATGGCTACAAACTTACTTATTCTCCCAGGACTTGTTGTGTGTCTGTGTGTGTGTGTGTGTGTGTGTGTGTGTGTGTGTGTGTCTCTGTGTGCGTGTGTGTAATCAGGGCTATTTTTTAAAAAAAATGAATGGTGTTTTGTGCTTCTCTAGAATCATGGAATCAGGCAGTATGGCAATTTTTTTAGATAAATACGCTGTTATATTGTGGAATGACCAAGAGCTAGTATCTACAGTACATTAATGAACGATATGGTGGTTTTATTTAATTCATATGGAAAAATATGGATAGGCACACTATTACAACAAAGACTCTATTGATAGTATGAAGCAATGACTTTTTTTTTACCTTTGTTCAGCAGCATTTGGCAACAAGAGCTTGCAGGCTAATTGCACAGATGATCACTTGGAGAATCAAGTATATAGCAAAGAAGTTTGTTTTTCCTAAAGTGACAGTTCTTATGTTTTTACAGGGTGCTGATAAGACTGTGAAAGGGCCAGATGGACTAACTGCCTTTGAAGCCACTGACAATCAGGCAATCAAAGTTCTTCTTCAGTGACGGATGGACTGAGATCTAATGTCTCTCCTGTGGCCTCACACTGCTGCCTGTCTATCACTCTTTGTATCTTCCAGCTTCTTCAGCTAAATATTGGAGAGGGAGGGGAAAAAAAACACAGTAAATCAGTCTAGTTAGGTACCTCTATCAAAAAGAGAACATGTTTGGAGAGTAGAAATACATATAATTGGTGTCTCTTTAGGACTTTTTACCCTGAACTATTTTCCCCATTTCTGGCAAAAGTATACTTATGCTGTGGAAGGGGAGAAGAATGTGGTCTGTAATGTAGCTTGTAAATGACTTGCTGAAAGTTTGTAAAATGGAAACTCTGTTCTTTATTTTCTAATATGTAAAAGCAATTAGCAGCCCAGCACTGTTGTACCAACACCTAACAAGCAAGGCAATGGGATAGCTTTTCTGTAGTTCTGTCCCTGTGCCTTAAATAGATTATGTAATGCTGAAAGGTTTTGCTGATAACGTCCCAGTATTTAATAATTTAATGCCATTATTAACAAGGAACAAATAATACAAGCAGGGCAAATCTCCAGCAGAGGTGCTGAAAGAATGATTAAAACCATGGGTTTTCTACCTTCCAAGATGCAAACCAATTACTTCTGGAATAGAGCTTTTGAAAAACTTCTAGTTAGAGTGCCCGTCCCTAGAACATTGTAAAATACACTGGAACAAAGTGGCTGTTCCAGAATTGTTGGTACTAGAAGATGGTAGCTTTGCCTTCACTGTTTAAATTCAAAATAACTTAATAAAATGACTCAAATTAACTTAGTTTTAAAGAAGACAGGTGCCTCTATTCTGTTAGCATCATCCTTGCCACATTAATCTAGTTAAATGGATGTATCTTTAAAACGGGATTTGATTTACTCTTAAGCCATTGCATCAGACAATGATCAAAATTATATACAATTGATAAAATAGTCCTGAACAATGACAGGTTGCATCTACTGCCCTGTAACAGATTATGGTTTATACAAGTAATTTTACAAATCTTCAATGTAGCGCTTTAAAAATATTCACAGGTAAGGATTTGTAGTATGCTAATATCTTGATTGGGATGCTAGGTCAGATAACGTTTAGATATTCTTACTGAAAAAAAGTCAATACATTTTGTATCATAATAGTAAAAACTTCCCACTAAGATTTTTATTGGCTTTGAACAAGGTGTGCAGTGCAATGTTGACTGTCATCTAGGAAGTTCTGGTGTCTAACACATTTCATATCATGAATGTAGCTTTTTAGTTTAAAAATATTTAACATTTACTATTGTACCATCCTCTCATCAAAAAAAAAGAAAAGGAAAAAGAAAGTGGGGAAATGGACTTTTAAAACAATGTTAATATTGCATCTTAAATTATAAAATTTATCTTATTTGTCCCTTATCACAAATGTCACCTGTTATACTCTGATCGGTTATCCAGCGTCCATGGGGAATAAACTTTATTCTCCAAAGATTGTTTTAAAAGTAGATCTATGTAATATATTTTTGTATTGGTGCAGAAATGTGATATAAAAATAATAAACTTTGCATGCACAGTCTACATAATCACATATTCACCTTCTTGTGCTATGGTAAACTGAAAGATACTAACCCAATAAATTGAATTTCAGATTAATTTTAAAATTAAACTTATTTTGTCCTAGTTGACATTTGCCCTGAAGAGAGATGAAATATTCTATTCTAGTGAAGCATAAATTACGATTATTGTTGGTTTAATTGTTTCTTCCTTCTCCCTCTCCCTTCCCTTTCCCCCTCCCTCATCAGATATGTTGGAACATTTGTGCCTCTTCCTGCCCACTTTTTTTCGCACAACTTTTTTTTGCTCATGTTTTCCTTGTACATCTACAGGTAGATTCCAGTGAATAACTCTTAACACCTGTCTTATACTTATTTGTTCAGGATTATTAAATATATATATGCCCTTTCTCTGCTATTCATTTAAGAAATCAGGCTAACTAGATGTTTTTTTTCTTTTATTTGTTCTAAGATACGGTTTACATCCTAAAATTCAGTATCTGATGCCAGTATCTGATGATATTAGCTTGATAAACACTCTTGAAGTATCCCATCCCAACTCCCATTTAGTCATCGGCACTCATTAGCAATTTAGAAATCCAGTGCAGTATCAATCTCCTTCGTTTCTGCTTTCTGTTTAAGATGATTTGCCATTTTAAAACTTTCTGCTCCTCTTTGTTATAGGCATTGCTTTCATGACTTGGTTTTTGTTCTTCAGTACAGTGCTAAGTAGATGAATTGATCAATAGAAGAAGCTGGTAAGAATAGAATGTCCTAGTTGAGCAATTCCAGTGTTGCATGCAGAATCTTCAACTGAACAGTCTTATATTTTATAAATGGGAAAACAATCATCTTTCTACTGCAGTGATGGGGTGGGGTGGGGATAGTGCTTTGTGCATTTTGATATTTGACTTTTTTCCACAATGTAACCATTTTGACACAGATTGATTTATCATTATCATGGTTCATAGACATCAGACTGCTAAATGATACAGTGTTCGTGTTGCAGGAATGAATGGAATAAACTTGAATTGTGTTATAGAAAAATCTGAATATTTTTGTTACCTCTCCTTTCTACATTCCTTTCTCACTAGTCTTGCACATGCAATATAATGCTTTGTATGTAACATTTTATGAAGTACAGTGGTTCTTCGACTTACAAATTTAATCTGTTCCGAATGCACATTCGTAGGTTGAAAAGTTCATAGGGCGAAAAGCATTTTCCCATAGGAATGCATTGGAAACAGATTAATTCGTTCCGGAGCCTAGGAAAAAGACCCAGACGCCCAGTTTTTTGTGCAAACCTCTTTATCAAGTGCACTTTAAAGGCATGCAAGCTGCACAGCAACATTACTTTTCAACAATAAATATTTACAACAAAACTATCATTTGTTTGGGACCGGGTTGTAAGTCGGCAAAACCACATCTAAAATCACCAACGGGTTTTCCGTTCAGATGTTGAAACATTTGGATGTCGAGTGGTTTGTAAGTCGAGGGACCACTGTAATTTACAAATCCTGTTTGGAAGTACAATTGTTCAACTGTACTTGAGTTGTTAAACTATTGCTAGATCTCAAGTTTTTGGAAAGTTCATCTTTATTAAGAAACCTGTGGGATTAGTTTAAAAATTGAAACTGTTTTAACTTCTGACGATGATACCTAATCATCCTAAAGAATAGACAAAAGGAGCAAAATATTAGCCGCTTCCATATCACAGATTTCAAAGGCATCCAGTAATTTCCCCATTAATCTAGCCCAGGGGTCCCCAGACTCTTTAGCTCATTACTTTCACAAAGTTTCAAATGGTTCATCAACTCCCAAATATTCATTACATGAAAATCATTTTAAGTACTGTAATTAATACAAGCAGTTCTCAACTTATGGCTACAATTTTAAGCAAGGTGGTTAAATGGGTTTTGCCCAATTTTATGACTTTTTTGCCATGGTTGTTAAGTGAGTCAGCACACTTGTTAAGTAAATTGTGGTTATTAAATGAATTTGGCTTCTCCCATTGACTTTCCTTGTCAGAAGCCAGCTGGGAAGGTCACAAATGGTGATCATGTGACTCCAGGACCACTGCAACCATTGTAAACACATGCTGCTTATTAAGTGTCCAAATTTTGATCACATGACTGAAGATGCTGTTGTGTGAGGACCAGTTGACTTTTTCAGAGCCATTGTATCTTTGAACAACTAAAGAAAGCAGTGACTACTACGACTGTTATTACTGGTTGTACCATAAAGAACAACAACATCATCAAACTAGATAATTAAAATGTGAAAAATTGAAGATTTAACATACTTCTTTTCACTGAAATGGTTGGTACTAATTGGAAAGTTGCTTCTGATGAGAGTCAACAAGAACACTGAAATTCGGTTGGAGATTGAGGGAGGTGGGAGAGAACACTGAGAAGTAAACAGAAATATTACACTTGTGTTTATCCTTCCCTGAAAGGAAGATGAGAAAGAGAACGGTGAAAGGTCACATACACATACAATGCAAAGTGCTGGTAAACAAGGCCAATAAACAACACATTGATGGTAGAAACAACTTAAGGTCATTTTTACTGGCAATTGCCTAGCCATGGAAGCTGGCATGGAATTCTTCAGAGATTCCAAATGACTAATTGATCTCAACGGACTTATCATTTATTGACCACCTTTTGACCTCTGGCCATTTACTGAACTCTTGGGCAGTCCCATCTACCCTATTAAGTCCTTGGGGGAATATTAAGTGATATGAAGCCCTTTGGAGAAGTGTGGTCCAGCACAACCTAGTCTCGGTTACAGTTTTGTTATTTTGGCTATTTCTGGTGGTGCAGGAATTGTATTTTCTAAATTGATGATGAAATGTTTGAAAAGTGGCAAGATACCATAAATGGCTTTTTGCTGTCCCTCTTTTCATTCTATTCTAACAAAGCCTCTTACTTATCTTTCCATTTAGATGCTGCCTCATTTAATTTATGAGCTAATATTCAAAATGAACCTCAAATCTCAACTTGAATCAAACATTTAATATTATACCAAGCTTGGTTCATACAGATGTACTAAATAGTTTGTTGTTGAAATCATTTAGGAGACATGAGTTAAAAATTGTATCTGTGAGTTAATATATTAGTGCTGAAATTTAGAGCTAAAAGTGAGTTTTCTAATACAAATGCAGCCCTGGCTATGTTTTTTCTTTAATATAGAGGTTGGATATCTGAGAAAAAATTCTGTGACTTATAATAATGTTACAATAACATAGCTCATGAGTTTTATGGTGTCTGAGATTTTATGTTTTATCTGATAATTTGGGTATGTAAATATATTTATACTGCAATCCCGTGGGACTCTTAAAAAGCAGGACTCTGAAAACAGACATAAAAATTTAGCCAGAAAGCTGAGGGTTTTGCTTTTTTGTTCCTGAATTTTTAATCAGTTTAGAAACAAATGAGAACTTCTGGGTAGAGGGAAATAGCAGACTGATGCACCTCCACAAGTGGGGACGATGTTGGAATGGCATCAAGCTCTGCTGCCAAGGAGAAGCCAAGGAGATTGCCCACATGTGCTCTGGAAGACCACTTGGAAGGAAACCAGGTTGCAGACACTGTCTACAGCAGCGGGAGCCTAGGAAGAAATGCCACACCATTTTGCCAAAAATTGATTAAAAGTGATTTGGATGATTTTTGCTTTTGTTAATTTAAAAAAGTGGAGTATGGGGAGAGAGGAAATATATATGAAATTTTAAAGGAATGGGTGAAGAGCCAAGTCTTCAAGACCCTTCTAAATACCACCAGGATGGAAGCCAACCAGATCTTAAGGAACACTCATTCCAGAGTTCAGCCACTGTGACCAAGAAGGTGCACTTCTGGGTTCCCAAAAGACAGCGGTGTTTAATCAAGGAACCCCAGAGATGATCATCTCTGCTGGATTGAATCAGCCGGTTAAGTACTATGGGAGACAGGTGTTCCCTCACGTAACCAGATCCTATACCAACATCCAGAAGCAACTTGGCAACAAGTGTAGCTCAGAGTAGAGATGTTACATAGTGATACAAAACATGCCTTTCACTGCACATGCCGGTGCATTCTAGACCAGTTGAAGCTTCTGGGTAGTGTTCAAGGCAGTCTTACGTAGAATTCTTTGGCAATACTCAAGCCACAAGGACACCAGTACGTGATTGTCTGAATGACCTTCAGATACAGGAAAAGGTGCAACTAGTGAACCAGAAGAAGCTATGCAAAGGAGTGATGACGGGCTAGTAGTGATTTTAATAGAGCAATATTGAAACCTTGCACAGTGGAATGCACTAAAATAAGTTATTAGATTACAATCTTATTTTTCTATTACTATTTTTCTTGAAGGAGAAATGTCACTATCATTTACTACATAGATTTTGGGTATTCTAGGGACAAAAAATTCTGGGAGGCTACTGGTGAGGGTGATTGCCTATTATTATTCTAAATCAGTTTTCAAACATGCTGTATTTAAAATACTAGCTGATAACCTGGCATCGCCCAAGTATTTATGACAATGTTGCAGCCTAAAATTCTCAGCATTCTTTGCCCGATTTGCATGCCTTGCCTCTAGTCGCTGGAGAGCCTCCGATTTGCATGCCTTGTCTGGTAACCGTCTGCACATGTGCAGTAGAGCTTGGGAGTAAAATGTGGGGCAGTGAAATTTCCACTTCAACCCCCTTTTTGGGGGGGAAAGACTGCTCAAAGGCTTTTGTGAACCCCCTCCCCCAGTGCTTATCTCACAACGGCAAGATATGTATGTGCCAAGTTTGAGCGAGATTCGTTGCTCTGTGTAGGAGCGTATAGAGCACACCCACACACGTCACCACACTTCTGTTCTATATATAGAGATGTGGACATCAACTCTCAGAATTCCCCACACAGCATGGATAATTTTACACTCATCTTCAAGTTGCAAAATTTGAAAGCCATTATTCTAGATGACTGCATTAACTCAAGAAGTATAATTGAAATGCATTTCCTTGGAACCAGAAGATCATGGAACTTCATATACTGTGCTTTTGGCATATTCATTTCCTAAAATTGTAGGAGAGAGGAGATATCTAAACTTTATATTACATCTAGAGAAACTTTCCTCAGCCTAGTTTCTTATTTCAACAGTTTATGTTTAATACGCCTGCTTTTATGCAAGCCAAGACAATTTATTCTTATTTCATAATATTGAAGTATTGCAAAAAAGCCAGCTGTTTTCAGTCATAACCGCCTCCTTGAAATCATCACTGTGCCTGGACGTGCCTCCTTATGACTTCCCAAAAGGCAAAGCAAAAACACAGAGCATCTGCCTCAGAGATCTTCCTCATTTCATTCTCAAACTAAAATAAGGACAGAAACCCCTCCAGCCAAGATTGCCACTTCTAATGTCTCCTAAGCCATCTCATAAATGATCTAGTATTTGTCTGAGCTTTGGAGAACTACCTTCAGGTTAATATCTAGAGTGGTAATGTTGACATGAAGGAAGAGCCCACGGAGAACTCTCTTGCCTCTTGGCCTGTATAAATAATAAATACTCCAAGAGCTTCCACTAAGCACTGCAAACATTTGGCTTACAAATTGCTGTACTCTCTTCTCCATTAAGAAATTTCAGAACTTGTTCAACAGATGGTTGTTCAGGGAGCAGAAGAGTCACCCAATCCCACTTCGTGGAGCTCAGAAGGCCTTTCCATCTGAAGTGGCAGTCCAAAAGAGGTGCAGAGATCAATGTGAGCTGTAAACTAATGTCAGATACTGTATATCCCTGTGTGCTGTCAAAAGACAAAGTTCTGTCAACTTCTGTAATATTCTGTAATATTCTCTCAGCTCCACACTCGTCTCCGCCCTCTGTCTCATTTCTACAGCCTTCAGAACTTCATTTCCCATTGGGTCTTTCCTCCTTGTTTCTTAAGATGCTTAGCAGCTGTTTTGGAAGTGATTGAGAAGTGTTTATTAGTATGCAAAACATCTGAATCATAACTGCTGTGAACAATTACTCCTTCAATCTGCTGCTCCCTTGGGACTGGGTATGAAGATTCAAGCTTAATAAGGATATGAAGGGGGAAGAATTAAGTTAGAGAACAAAGAAAACTACATTCAATGGGTAAGACAGGTCTATAGGTTCTTGAGAGTGACACATTCTCTTTGGTTAGCAGACCTTTTAAAAGGAAAGAAACGAGAGGAAATGACCATCGCAATGACCAATTGAAAGACATCTGAAAAAAAAAATGGGGGCCTGGTTCTACTGAGTTTTTCCAGGTGGCCAGAGAAGAATTGGTTCCCCCTTCAGTGCCCTTCTTCCAATCCTTTCTTCCTTATGGAGGAAACCGGGTAGATGAAAGATTCTCACTAAAGATAAAGGTAAAGGTAAAGGTTTCTCTCGCACATACGTGCTAGTCGTTCCCGACTCTAGGGGACGGTGCTCATCCACATTTCAAAGCTGAAGACCCAGCGCTGCCTGAAGATGTCTTCGTGGTCATATGCCTGGCAAAGGTACACAGAACGCTGTTACCTTCCCACCAAAAGTGGTCCCTATTTCTCTACTTGTATTTTTACATGCTTTTGAACTGCTAGGTTGGCAGAAACTGGGACAAGTAATGGGAGCTCATTCCGTTACGCAGCACTCAGGATTCAAACCACCGAACTCCTGACCTTTCTGATCAACAAGCTCAGTGTCTTAGCCACTGAGCTACCGCGTCCCTATATCATTCTCACTACTATATCACTAACTGTTGAAACGTGATTTCCAGACAAACAACTATTTTTAGGAAAAAAAAGAGTACAGATAGATTTCCCCTGAGTATCATTTATATCAACTTGTACCTTACAATAGCCAAGGCAAGCTCTATCATTGGAAGGAATTTATTTTATTTATTTTGTTTATTATTTAGATTTATATACCACCCTTCTCCCTGGGGACTCAGGGCGATATACACGGCATTAAAAACAGATATTGCAAAGGTTAAAACAATATTAAACCCAACACGCCCTAACAAACAAAAGCTAAAATAATCCCTCAATTCAGTCCGGCTAGCGTAAAAAGCCAGGTTTTCAAATCCTTGCGGAAGGTACGAAGATCCGGGGCCATCCGCAACTCCACTGGCAATTAATTCCACAGGGTGGGCGCCCCGACAGAGAATGCACTTCCCCTTGGAGCCGCCCATTGGCACTCCGTTACCGTTGGCACCCGAAGGAAGCTCTCCCTATGGGAACGAACCGGGCGGTGGGAAGATGGCAGCGGCAGCAGATGTCCCCTCAAATACTCTGGTCTCAAGCCATCCAGGGCTTTACCGGTTATAACCAGCACCTTGAATCTCATGAGGAGGGCAACCAGAAGCCAATGCAGCTCGCGGAGCAGAGGTGTTACATGGGAGTATCGGGCAGCTCCCATCACAACTCATGCGGCCACATTTTGCACCAGCTGAAGCCTCTGCATGGCCTCCAAGGGCAGCCCTATGTAGAGTGGAACAGATTCTCCAGCATATACAGTAAAGAGGGAGCAAATTAGTCCAAACCCTTATAAAAATCAGAGGAAATATTTGTTTAAGCATTTTATAGACATCCCTCTGCAGGATATTCAAAGTGACCCATTCTGTAGAACGGATGACTACAGTGGGCATATTACCATGTATTGCTCTAACTCTCCCCTTTGGCAGCTTCAATTGGGTAGATAGTTGGTTGCCATTTGATAAATGACCATGTGAAAGGGGGGGGAAGTATCCCCGCTAGCAAAAGGATCCACAGGATCTGTCCTGTTCATCAACATGAGGAAACCAGCATTGTGACATCAATATATGAGCTTTGACACTTTCATAAGTACGTTTGATTCTAAGGATTGTAAAGGGCAGATGTTGGACCATGATGGTATAATGCTTGATGCCTCTTGTGACCCTCAAATCCACAGTTCAGGAAATGGTTCATCTTGTCTGAAAAGTCTATTGCTATTGTCTTTATTCTCAGTTCCTGCCCCAAATTTTTTCAGTGCCTCTGGCAATCCAAATTGATGCTTTCAGATTTTTGCCAGGCCCTTTCCTTATAGTTCTTTAAATCACATCAGTCTTGCCCTTAATTTGTGATATTTTGGTTTCCCCACTGAAGAAACATTTACTGAGAGCTCTATACTGTAGGATAGATATTTGGCTTCAAAAGTAACGAGAATCTGGTATGTCAGAAGCAGATGCAAGTCACTCTAGCAAATTTGGGGGGGGGGGGAGTCTCTTCGATGTAGACTGCTTATGAATGGCCCAGATGGCACATATTTTCTACATGGTTGTATTCTCTGGCACTTTGGAACATACTGCAGTCTTGCAGTATAGGGTTGTGAAGAAACACAACTCCTGGCAAGAGAGAGAGGAGTTCTGCAAATAGAGCATCACATTTTTTTGCAAGTTAAAACTGACATTCAGGATGTAAGTGGCTCTCATAGTGGGAGGAAGGAGAGAAGTTTGAGTGGCAAACAACTGAGAACTCTTTCAGAGCCCCACTGCTCAGATTTAACAAAAGCCCAGAGATGAGCACAGGTTCCTTATGTTCCTCCCAGAAGAAAAGAAAATGATTTTCTTTTAATCTGAAAATAATGGAGCTGTCACTTCAGAGTTTCTCCTTACTATACACATTTAATGTCCCATTTAAAAAAAGACTGAATCCACTAGAAATTGCATCTTCCTTTTCTTCCTCCTTTTGCCTTCCTTCATCTTTTTTCTTTTGTCAACTGACATCTTGCACTTGATTGAAGGTATAAAACTTTGTGTTTAAACATTTACTGGCTCTATAAGCTGGTGATTTTTGCTATAACGAAAATTCCACAGGTAAGCCCAAAGATAGATTTTTCAGGGGAGAGGAATGGCAGTCGGAAGGTGCATCGCCTTTATTTTGGCTTGTTGTGATTTATTTATAAAGAACTTTCCATAAATCTTTCCACCTAGAGTGTCTCAGTTGAGATGGGTGGCTATAGAAATGGAATAAATAAAAATAAAAATAAATAAATAAAAATCACTTCCAAAGCAGCTGATAATAAATGGCTGCATCAAAAGACTGTGAGTGTGACGCAGTTTTGTGCATCTAGTGGTGGCTGTGAATAAAAATCTTCCCCTTTCATCAATCCTCTCTTTCCAGAAAGATTATGGGTGCCAGGACTGGAAAAATATTTTCAGGAAAGGACTGAATCCATCTCAGAACAGAGGAAGATCCCCCCCCCAAAAAGGTGTCAACTCAGTGGATGGTACATGCTATACACCAGGGGTCTCCAAACTTGGCAACTTTAGGACTGGTGGAC
>JANHFR010002417.1:61772-76721 GCA_032468015.1 Mimophis mahfalensis | reverse complement strand
CCACAATCTGGGTCCTCATTTTACCTACCTCGAAAGGATGGAAGGCTGAGTCAACCTTGAGCCTGGTGGGACTCGAAACTGCACTAGTTGCAGGCAGTTGTTAGTAATTAAGGAGGCATTAGCTGCCTGAACCACCAATTGAAAACCAGCTGGGGGATTTTGGGCCAATCCCTCTCTCTCACCACCTCACATGATGGTGGTTCACCTTGGCTCCAGAAACAAAGAAAGATACTTTGAGATCTATGGAGATTCTACTTCATCTAGGTAATTTGTCCTAAAGATGCTGTCAGGGTTCAAAGTAACATACCCATAACAAACAAAAGTCTGAGGCAGGTAGGCGTAGATAGATAGATAGATAGATAGATAGATAGATAGATAGATAGATAGATAGATAGATAGATAGATGATAGACAGATAGATAGATAGTGTCAGGAATCCAATACAGGTTCTCCATTCCAGCAAGAACTCAGAGACTCGGTGGTAATTCAAGTTATACTTTATTAGAGACCCATGTTGGCACACTGCTGTAATTCCAAGTCTGACACAACACTTTGGATTCTTCACAAAATAATACTATGCCCATCCCCTTCTGATCATGACATAAATCACATTGCCCAATCTGGATCAAACAATTGGCGCCCAAACCACTCAAATTGGATCATACCTCTGGCTTGACCTTGACTTCTGCCAACCACGCAGAGATGGTTATTCCACTGTACAACTGCACACACCCCTCCCATTTATGAATTGGCAGTTTAAAAGCTAGAATAACAGAGATGAGACCTGGAACAAGAAGCAGCTTTTAGAACTGACATGCTTCCCTTTCTCCTGGAAAAATGGTGACCTGTAAAACATACACATACACACCATCACATAGAACCATCTCAGCAAGGAAGGTGTTCAACTCCCTCCCCCATCCCCAAGTGGAGCTTTTGGTTTGTTAGGGAAGTTGGCATGGAACTCACAAATCAGTCTGTCAGTATGTTTTCCCTATACACCCATGATGCCTCGGACAGATACAAGAATCTGTTGAGGTGGTGAGGAAGAACCAGATATCAGCCTCCAAAGGTATTGAAGATCTGAAGGTGGAAATGGGAGGAGTGAGGGAAGAACTGAGACAAATACACAATAAGCTCAAGGAGATGCAGACCACTCTAGGAAAACATGACGAACAATTGGTGAACCATGAAGAACGAATAGTGGTGGTGGAGGCCAAGGCCGTAAGAGTGAATGAAAGAGTGAATTGGCTAGAACAGCACCAAATGGTTGCCAATAAGATCCTGGAAGGCGAGCTCATTCATCTGGAGATGGACAGATCTGCTTTCTTCCTGAGATTTCAGAATATCACAGAACACAAAGATGAGCAACTGGAAGAAGTGATGGCAGAGATTATGGCAGAGATGATTGGAAAGCCAAAGAACAAAGTTGAGAGAGATGTAGACAAAGCATATAGGGTATATACAACAATTATGCCCGACACAATAATCTACTGAAGGAGGTGCATGTATGGTGTAGTAAGAAGGCATTGAAGGAACAGGTTCTACAAAAGTCAAAAGAACAGACAATAAAGTATAAGGGGCATCAGGTGTTAGTATCCAAGAAATCCCAAGGTGTGTACGAGAGTTCAGGAAGAGATATAGCTTTCTCATGTTGCAACTAAGAAAGCAGGGAGTGCGCTATTGGTGGCTACTCCCAGAGGGATTTACGATGACCTGGCAGGATAGGAGTGTGATGATAGAGAGCTTACAAGATGCCCAGGATTTCTGCACCACCGAGCTTAATATGAGTGGGTTGGAGAGTGAAGAAGAATCCAAGAGTAAGAGTCAAGAGGAGTTATATTCAGAAGACAGTGGGGAAAAGAAAAAGGAAAATGGAAGAGGCATGGGGGGCTCGGGCCTCCAGGTACAGACACAGCAAGCGACAAGGCAAAAGAACGCAAGCAAATAAAAAGGTTGGGAATGACTTAAGTTTAATATCTGTAAATGTTAATGGTATAAATGCACCGAGTAAAAGGAAAAGAATTTGGACAAAACTACAAAAATTAAAAGTTGATATAGCTTGCCTGCAGGAGGTTCACATAAAAAAAGATCAAAAGAATGTGTTGCAATGTACAAAACTGAGGGGTTTGTACGTATCTCTGGCCAGGCAAAAAAAAAAAGAGGGGTGGTGATTTATATCTCAAGACATTTGGATGCTAGACAAATTTATACAGATGGTGAAAGTAGGATACTCGTTTTGGAGGTGATAATCTTTAGAAAAAAAATATTGTTAGGAAACATCTATGCCCCAAACTGTAATCAGAAAGCTTTTTTTCAATTACTGTATAATAAAATAGAGGAATTGGATTATGAACAGATTTGTCTAGTTACTACTAGACTCTAGTAGGAGATTTCAATGCAATTATAGATGCAACTGAGGACTGTACTACGGGAGCAAATGTTGGAGGAGTAAAAAGGGGGCTTAGAAGGACATTGCCAAAGGACAGTGATAGACGTAGAAAAGAATTGGGTTTGTTCGATGTTTGGCGTAGGTTACACCCTAGTGTAAAACAGTACATATATTTCTCCCCGAGGCATAAGTCATAGTCTAGGATAGACATGGTGTGGTCAACCTTAGAATTACAAAAGGTGATTAATGAAATAGAAATAGATGGAAACACATGGGCAGACCACAATCCAGTGATGGTTACCTGGAGAGGAGGAAAGGCTAGAGGGAGATGGTCGATGAGAACAGAATTAATGCAAGACGATGATTTTGTGGTGTATTTGAAAAAAGAATTAGGGTATTTTTTTGAAGAAAATAAGAGGGATGATACTTCTCTACAAAATACCTGGGATACTGCAAAAGCAGTAACCAGAGGATTGACAATCAAATATGCAGCTAATAAGTGGAGTAGAAAGAGAACAAAAAGAATTGAATTGTTAGGGAAACTCAAAACAGGGGAAAGTGAGATGCAGAAAGACCCGTCAAATAGATTAGTTAAAGAGAGAAGGGACATGGTGAAGCATCAATTGGCGTTATTGGACCAGGAGGAATTGGCAAGTAAATTGAAAAGAAGTAGACAAGTGTTCAATAATAAATTATCCAACAAACAAAATAAAAATAAAACCCCATACTTTTTAAATTCATAGAAACAAGAAAGGGAGTTACCATCGCTAGTATACAGATTTATCAACTGTCTGCCCTTTCAGAAATGTAACTTCTCTTGACCAGCGACAAAAGGGGATGAAAGAAGATTAATTGATTGGGTTTCAAAAATGGATAAAATAGAGATAAAGGAGGGAATGCAGTCTTTGAGCAACAAGGTACCTAAGATTGTCCTTGATGTAGTGGGACAATGAGAAGATCTGCTGGTTCTGAAGGGTCCTTGACGCCCCCTCAGCGTCTGAGAAATGGAACAATTTTGGAGCTAGCAATCTATTTGCTTCCAGGGGAGTAACTGATGGCTTTCCTTCACTACCTGCTCTCTTCATTATCTCTCACCACACTAACCCAGCAAGTGTCAAATGCCCAAACTTAATGTTCTTTAACCAATGCTACCATGACCTGAATTTAACTCAAGTGTTCAAGCAATCTAGTCTGCTTCCTTGCTTTCAACTAATTGTGAAATACAGGTTGGAAGAGCTGCATTTACCTCTGCAATGAGCTAATAACTCTACACATTTTATATTACTAGCCAAGCTGATTTTAATTCTGCAGCAGAAGTTTATGGTGAAGGGTTGGAGCCCAATGCGTTTCTTCTCCATGGTTGGACATGTTGAGGAGCATGGAGGATTTATTTTTGTTATATTTTTAAAGGAAAATATTTGAATGTATCAAGAATGAATGTGATCTGCATAATGCCTTTTTATTCAGTTTGGAGAGTCAGAAGGAAATTGGTTTCTCATCCCTCCCCCTTTACATCAGTTTCATTTTAAGGTTATATGTCTCTTCACTATTTGTGGTCAGAACATACCCAAATTATATTTTCTAGATATTGTAATGTGAATGAGGAAAGGAATTTAGGAGTTGGATCTCCCTAATATTAATGTTAGGATGGGATAACATGGCTTCCTCACTGAAGAATATTTTCGTTAGCACAGGTTGCATAAATTCATAAGCTATGTTCATTCTTCAACCATCATCCTTATACACAGAAGGCAACCTATCTTTCTCTCTCTGTCTCTAACCATATCTTTCCTTAATTTATTGACTGATCATTGTTTTCACTGTGAGAAAATTTCTCCTTATTTCTAGGTTTGTCTGGCACTGGAGCAAGCTGCAGGAGGAGGCAGGGACTGGTGGGGACGCCTGAGGCAGTGGATGCTGGACAAACCCAGGTGAGCTGGGGGGGTGGGGGGGTGCAAGAGCTGTGCAGCCAGACTGGGCCCCAGTGCCAACAGACCTAAATCACCCCCTCTGCCTCCCCCACCCAATGCCTCAGTCAATCTGTTGCCTTCTTGGATCAAACTTGCTCCAGGAGCACTGATGCTGCTGCAGGGCAAGGAGGCGGGGACCGCTCTTCCGCTTCCTTCACTTTCACCTCGGGCTGGACCTGCGGCTCGAGTCCCACACCCTGGCTGGCTGCCTCGTGCTGGAGGTGAGCATCTGGCCTGTGCCCAGCAGGGCCGAGCAAGAGGCGGGCAAGGAAGATCACTGCCGGGAAGCCTGCCACCGCTGCCCACCTGCCCATCCATCCGTCCTTGCTGGTCTCTGGCCGAGTAAGAGGTGGGTGAGGAAGACCACACCAGGAAGCTTGCTGCCACTGCCCGCCTGCCCGCCCGTCCATCCTTGCTGCTCTCTGGCGCCCCTTGTGGCAGCCCTATATCAGTAGGCATAGGTAGAAATAGGTTCAGGAAGGCATGAGGGAAGTCCTGGGGGTGGGCATTTTGCCCTCTTTTTTAGGGGGCAAAGACCCCCCGGACAGCATTTCTGCCCCCCCAGTGCTTGTCAGAGGAGGCTAAACTTCCTCTGTGGCATGTTTGGCAGACATTGGTGCAGCCGTTAAAATTTTTATAGAGAAAGACACAAACACACACAACACCCGTCCGCCACACTCTGCTTTATATATAGAGATAAATTGAACTATGGAATGAATATGTATCTTGTTGTATTTGAATAGTCAGTGCTAACTTGTTAATGGTATATTTATTGGAGAAGTTTCTTTTCCTTTCTACTTCCCTTTTTAGGGAAGGATTCTTCACTTTTGTTCTTTTTAACATATTTTTGTATTAGGTCCTTTGGTTAGTTTTATCTGTTTGATATAATAATAAAATTATTTTTTTAAAGGAAACAGAGATCATTGTAATACAAGGGAGTGAATATAAGCAGCTTTGAAAAAGTATTAGATGCTTTGTTGGTTTAATAGATCCTTCATCATAGCTCAGTGAATATTTCAGTTTTATGGAGAACAACTAAACTTTGGATATTAGATTTGTGAGACACACAGTGAAAGAAAGCTTGTTAGTGAGCCTTTAAACCTGGCATGGGGCACCTGTAGGCTGGAAGTGGTTGGTGCAATGTCAGAGGAGGGACCAGAGCACCTCCACTCTAGATTTGTGACCTTTTACTTTGTATTTAATCTTTTGTAATTGTGATCAGTTTTTATGTTTATAATGGTTTACATCTCTTTTTTATATATATTACAAGCCACCTACAGTCACTCCAAACAGTGAGGTAGATGTTGTATGAATTTAATTAAATGAGTCAATGAATGAATAACAGAGTGAGAAGGGATCTTGTAGGTCATCCAACCTCCCAATTACATTTCTGACAAGGGGCTTCCAGTGTCTTCTTAAAAACCTCCAGAGATGAAGCACCCACAACTTCTGAAGGCAAGCCGTTCCAGTGTTTTATTGTTTTCACTGTGAGAAAATTTCTCATTTCTAGGTTGAATCTCTCCATCAGTTTTCATCCATTATCCCCTCTGTGGTTTTGGGTGCTTTGGAAAATAGTTTGACACCCCCTCCTTGTCAGAGATTTGAGTGCTAATCGCTGCCATTCATTCTCTCCCTACCTGAGTGGAAAAACCCAGGCTGTCATAAATCAGAGACACTGACCCTTTGGAGGAGGTATTTTGTCTCTGAGGGGGATATAACCCCTCCTCATTTCCTGTTCTCTCTCTCTCTCCTTGTTTTTACTTTGAAAAGTCCTCTCCTCTTTCTCTCTAGAGAGTTGTTTTTTGTTCCTGTTACTCACCCCACCATGGGCCTTTTCCTGAAACGAAAGGAAATACCTTGTTTTTTCTGAATTTTGAAAAATAAACAATGTTGAAGATATTGCCTTGGATAGAGCATCATTGTTGCCAGGGAAAAGCACTACAATCCATCGATCTTTATTCCTTCCCCCACAAAATCCTAACACCCCTCTCTGTGGCAGCCCCTCAAATATTGGAACCATGCTATCATGTCACCCCTGGTCCTTCTCTTCTCTAGACTAGCCATGCCCAGTTCTTGTTCTTTATATGTTTTAGCCTCGGGTCCCATCATCATCTTGGTTGCTCTTCTCTGCACTCTTTCTAGATTCTCAACATCTTTTTTATAGTGTGGTGACCAAAACTGGATGCAATGAATGAATGACCAATGAAGAATTCTCATCTGAAGCCTTCCCCTCCTTTGGGATCAACTCTGCCAAGGATGGGCATCTTAGCTTGCTGATTGGTAGTTAGTAAAATGTATTGTGGTTAAAAGGCTGTAGAGATTTGCAGTCATGCAGATCATTGTTGTCCCAAAGATGCTTTTTCGGGAGGCAACTGGACTTTCTTGTTTTTCCTTTTGAATTGGGGTTAGTTGTGATCCATCCCCCACCCCTTATTCCAAGTCCACAGGGTAAAGAACTGAAAGCTCAAAAAAGCAACCATTTGGTGAAATAATAAACTAATGATAAACTTACCATTATCCATAGAAAACTCAAGGCTGGCAAATGATCCTTTAAAAAAAGGTTATTCTTCCCAGTAGTTAAATCACTGTTAGCGTCTTTCTCACTTCTTTGTTTCCCCTGGGTTGTTTAATTATTGCTGACTGACTGATACTGTTGAGGAATTTGCCAGGGTTAGGAAGTAATTAGTATTTCTATCTATCTCAATGAAAGAGGCTATTACTATTAATTAATATCCATACAAGGGAGCCAAGGACATTTTTAAAAAGTCTACAATGGAGATATCTCCAGGGCCCACATTTACTTCAAGAGTTTCTTTGACAGGTAGCCATCTATTATTTTAACAAGCTGAGATACTTTGCATCTCCAGACGCAGGAGGTCAATCTGTCATGGCTGTCAAATTTTTGATAACTAAAGTGGTCCGTATTAATAACTAAAAATTGAGAAAAGGATAAAGTATTGTAAGAGGTGAGTTGGGTTCAGCCTGGGGTCATCACACTGGCAAATGCCAAACAATAGCAGCCTGGTTATTGCCTGCAGAAAAGGGAGAAAAAAAAGGCATATTGAAATAGTAATTTGTTGGTAATGTACAGTACTGTGTTGTTTGTAATATTGTGATATACATGTTGTTTTTGATATTTTTATTATTGTCATCAGGACTCTACCAAATGTTGCCACCTAGCTGACTTTGGATGATCTTTAAAAACCTAACTGGGTTCAGACCTGGTCAATTTAATTGGATAAAAGATCACCAGTAAAAGGCCAGAGTGATAGATTTAACAGAATAACAGAGTTGGAAGGGACCCTAGAGAGCTTCTAGTCCAGCCCTCTGCTCAAGCAGGAGACCCTATACCATTCCAGACAAGTGGCTGTCTAGTTGCTTCTTAAAAGCCTCCAGTGATGATGGAGCAACCACAACTTCTGAAGGAAAGTTGTTTCATTGGTTGATTGGTCTCATTGTCAGGAAGTTTCTCCTTAATTCCAGGTTGCTTCTCTCCTTGATTAGTTTCCATCCATTGCTTCTTGTCCTACCTTCAGACACTTTGAACAATAGGTTGACCCCCTTCTCTTCATGGCAACTCTTCAAATATTGGAAGACCACTATTATGCCTCCTCTAGCCTTCCTTTTCACTAGACTAGACGTTCCCAATGCCTACAACTGCTCTTCATATGTTTTGAAAGTGAAAAGGACATCCTATGAAAAAACAGGGGAAACCAGTCCTATAACATTCCCAAGAACACTAAAGCAAAAGATAAAATAGACAAAATACTACTATTCAGTCAAAACAGGTTTAAAACACAGACAAATGAAAAGTTACTTATATACAATTAAAGATAAAATCTTCCTGTAGCAGAATTCAGTCACAGATGGCTTCATGGACATAATCATATCTCCACTGTTTTCTGGGCAATGGCATAGATGTGGTTTGCTATTGCCTTTTGCAAGGAAGTTTACTCAGAGACTAATTTACAGACCTGAGACTCCTGGTCATTTCCCATTTCCCCTAACTACTAACCAGGTGTGATGCTACTTAGCCATTTGAAGATCAGCCAAAACCATCTAGTGCTCCATCTCCATAACAAATACACTCAAAAGAATCACCCAAGCAGTAGGATGTGAAGATATTATGATTAAGGTCGATGGATCATTTTATCAGCAAGAGTCATGTATAATAAATAGATTGTTTATTATACAATAAAAGTATAACTAAATATAAGAATACTTATCTAGCCTTTGCATCTTATTGCCTATATTTCTTCAAGAGAGCTCCTAAGCTCAGCCACCTATGAGGCTGGAGTTCCTAGCCCATGGTATTACCACTAGAAGAAATCATCTAGGAACCAACCTACTGCTAGGAACTGGCCAACTGCTTCAGGGCAGTTGTATTTATACCCTGCTGATGTCAGTTAGAGAGTGACATCAGCATGGAGGGAAATTTGAATCACAATAGCCCTGTGATTTGTTCCCTTGAATCCAAACCTTTGAAATTGTACAGCAAACATTTAAACAGCTTGTTGACATAGGAAGAAGCTCCACAGAGCTGAGTCAACCAAGAAGTTCCTCAGTTTTGTTCCTACCAGACTAAGAGAAGGTAATGGGAGACCGATCTTTGAATTTAGGCAATTCATTTAAATTGGGGTTGGCAAAACTACTGATAACCAGGCTAGCATAAAATTACTCTTCCTGTTTTTCATTTGTTACCTTCCTTTAACTGCATTCTATGTCCTCTGAAGCATCCAAGCAGTTTTTAAAGGTGGCCCTATGTAGCAAAGATGACATTAATGTAATACAAAGATTAAGAGGTTGCATGCAACTATGGCCAAGTTAGTTTTCTCCAGATAGAATTGAAATAGTGGAACCTTTGAAGTAGTGAGGTGTTTGCAGCAAATTTTTGCTGATAAAACCCCCTTTAACTCTTGCACTCTTCATTGAGAGCATCTCTGAATTCCTTGTGGGCACAGTGCTTATAAGATGCCTTCTTCAGCTTTTGGAAACACCAGAGGATGTTGTGGAGATGAATGAAGGTGAACAAAGCAGAAGAGAGTTTAGAAATGGGGAGTGCTGAGAGATGCTCTGGACACTCCTTGCAGCACAAGGAGTGGCACAAATGGGGCAGCAAAGTGCAGATACCCAGTAAGAGGGACTCACTGGGATTTCCCTGACATGGTGAAACCACCCAGAGGGACCCCAGGACACCCAACTATGTGATGTGAACTTTCCCACCAAATCCTGAGAAGGTGCTTCCATGGTTACCCAGAAGCAAGATGGCAGCCTCCAGGTACCCCACACTGCTGCCCAGGACTAGGCCAACCTAACCGTAAGGACCAAGAGTCTGGTACCAGCCAGCTGAAGCAGCACACCAGCTGCCTGGATGACCTCATTGGATTGACAGAGGACCAATCCGACTGCACCTCCCATGGTGGATGTTCAGGCTGCAATCAAGACACTCATCGCAGCCCTCAGAAGCACAGTGCTGCCCACAACCTGTGTCCTGGAGGCAGCCAGCCAGCCTGAGCACTCCTGGGGACCCAGACACGACGAGGCCTACAACCCAGAGCTGGCCAACCCAGCCACGCACCTCCCAAAAACTGACCGTGGTGAAGGCTATGAGCCTCCAGTCTTCTGTCTCCTGCCACTGTGATTATCTCCTTACCATGGGTTCTTTGATGGACCTCTGGCTGAGGTAGACTCCAGGAACCTTTTGGAGCAGCAGTAGACCTCCTCCAATGATCCAGATCTTTGCCAGGTGATCCCAGCTCTACCCCACCAGCTCTATGTCTTTGCTCCCTGGTAAGTGATCTTGCATTGGAGTGGCATTCCGGAGCCTCCGTGGACCTTCCGAGGCTCCAGGAGATTCTTCAGGCCCAGGTTCAGGCTTCAGCGACTGGGCTGCAGCCTACCCAGGGAGCCCAGAGAGAGACATCCTCACTCCCTGATCTTCAGTGAAGAATGAGGCTCACACATGCCCTGTTGCCTGAGCATGCTCAGTTCGAAGAACCTGGAAAAATGCAAAGAAAAATACTGAAAGCTGCCACTAGAGGGATCCCTTTGCCCTACACCAGGGGTAGGCAAACTTGGCTCTTTTATGACTTGTGGACTTCAACCCCCAGAATTCCTGAGCCAGCGTGGAAGAAGGAGAGTTCTGGGAGTTGAAGTCCACAAGTCATAAAAGAGCCAAGTTTGCCTACCCCTGCCCTACACCATAGGACCAGCTTATCAGTCCCTTGGACAGCAGGAAGGACCTTTTCCTTCTGCTTTACCAAATAAATTTGAAAAATTACATCTGGGGTGAGAATTTTTCAAAATGGAGCAAGGAAATCCAGATGGTCCTCATGTGTGATAATACACTGGATATGCTGCTGGACCCACCTCCCTTCCCATGGACACCTGAGGTGGATCTTTATCACAGGAGGGCCTTTACCACGTTGATGAGCTCCATAGATGCCAACTTGTACTCCAGCATCCTAGATGAACACACTGAAGATGAGATTTGGGACATACTCTACAAACTCTTCCACAGTGACAACTTGGGCAAACTTGCAGACTGTCAAGGGACTTTTATAATACGAAGGTTAAGCTGGGGGTAATATGGGTGAGCACCTTGCCAAGCTCAAATCCATGAGGGCTGAGCTAGTTTTGAGAGACTACCCTGTGGTTGAGGAAAAGCATTATGCTAGCCTCCCTTGATCACAGCTGGAACACTTTTATAGTTTCCCTAGAGGGAACTAAAAAGGATGTCATGTTTGTGGATTATTTGTCTGGGAGGTTGAAAGAGAAGGACAGGAGGCACAGGGATGCCAATGAATTACACTTGCTGAGACTTTTGAGGCCTTCAAAAATGTCTACAATTACATTGTGACACAGCGCAAAGTCTGCATTGCCCAGGTGCAAAGCAACAGAGGTGTCAAGTTCATGTCCGCACGGTTCCAGGACTGGGTGAGGCAGAAGGGAATCCAGCACTTCAAGACTTCTTTTACACCAGCTCACAATGGAGTGGTAGAGAAAAGAAATGGTGTGCTACAGACAATAGTAAAGAGCCTCATAGCTGATGCTGGGGTCAGCCAGATGTATTGGGCTGAGGTGGTCCTATTCGCAAACTACACTCTGAATAGGTCAAGAAGCAGTGTCATAGACCAGACTCCTTACTTCATGGTCTATGGTAGAAAGCCCAACATTACACAACTGTGCATCTTTGGGTTCTACACCTAGGAGCACATCCCCAAGCAACTCCGCAAGAAGTGGAATGACACATCACAGGGACTCATGTTCTTGGGCTATGTACCAGGGTCCAAGGCATACAGATTCATGGTCAAGGGAGGCAGAGTTGTCACTTCCAGATCTGCCAACTTTGAAGAGGATGCCAATTAGTCCAAGATACATTCAAATGATCTTGGGACCTTCAGCCAACAAGGAGTTTCTTTACAAGGTGCAAGGGTTTGCCCAGTGCTATCTAGAGGACTATCAAGAGACTTACTCCCCAACTGTCAGGGCTGAAAGTGTGAAGGTCGCACTCGTCACTACAGCTAAAAATGCTGGTGGTTTCCCCATTCGGATGTCGAAAAGTTCAGATGTCGAGTTATTTGTAACTCAAGGGACCACTGTATTCGGCTTCTGCCACTGACTGGCAAGAAGGGGAAATGTTACATAAATATGTGCCAGCCATGGTAGTACCCTCACCTGAACACCAGATGGGGGCATGGAGCCCCATGCCACCCATTGGTGGAGGAGGGAATCTCCAAACCCCTATAAATACCCTGCACACAGTCCTCCATTTCCTTTTTGGACCATGCTCTTATCTCCATGCAAGCTGCATGTCCAATCCCACCTACATAAGAATCACATTAGCCACTTTACTCTTTTGCATTTACTTTATTTTTCTTTAATAAATCACATTTTACTTTTACAAGCATCTGCTTCCCAGCTTCTTCTTTTCTTTAGGAGTGCCTCAAAGATCCGTCACCTCAAAAAACTTAACTAATTATTCTCAGTATCAGGACATTTCTCTTTAGTGCTAGGTTGCTTATCATCTTGGTAAGTTTCCATCCATTATTCCTTGTTTCCCCTCAGGTGTTTTGGAGAATAGATCGACCCACTCCTTCCCTGTGACAGCTGCTCAAATATTGGAAGACTGCTATTATGTCACTCCTAGTTCTCCTCTTCATTAGACTAGACATATCCAATCAGCAATGACTTTAAAATAAATTCTCAATTCTGATTCCATTCAAATTATGCTTAACATTGCCCTGTGGATGTCTAAAAAAAGCACTAAAAGTTTACTTTTCAAATTAATATCTAAAATAGTGACTATAAGTATTTTTAAATTGATTTCAGTCCTAGGAGGGAAAATGGCTTACCAAAGAAGAAGTGAGATGGTGGAAAAACCAATCATGTTCTTTTTTCTTTTTAAAAATTTGTTTTGGTCCAGTTTCTGGGTCCCTTTACCAATTATGAGTTTTTGTTCCACTTAGCTCAATGATCTTTACAGATATTTAAAGATAAAGAGAGTTGAAGGGACCTTCTAGGTTGTCTAGTCCAATCCCCTGCCCAAGTGAGAGACCCTACATCATTTCTAGAAATGGCAGTCCAATCTCTTCTTGAAAGCCTCCAGTGATGAAGCTCCCACAACTTCTGAAGGCAACTTCTGTTGGTTGATTGTTCTCATGTCAGAAATTTCCTCATTTCCAGGTTGAATCCCTCCTTGATCAGCTTCCATTCATTATTCCTTGTCTGGTCTTCAGGTACTTTGGAGAATAGCTTGACCCCCTCCTCTGTGGCAGCCCCTCAAATATTGGAAGACTGCTCTCATGTCTCCCCTGGTCCTTCTCTTCACTAGACTAGCCAGGCCCAGTTAACCATTCATCCCATGTTTTAGCTTCCAGTCCCCTCATCATCCTGGTTGCTCTTCTCTGCACTTTTACTAGAGTCTCAATGCCTTTTTCATAGTGTGGTGACCAAAACTGGAGGCAGTATTCTAGGTGTGGTATTAGTACCTCACTTGATCTTGATTGTATCCCACTGTTAATGCAGGTTAGGATTGCATTGGCTTTTTTGGCTGCTGCTGCATATTGCTGACTCATATTTAGCTGGTTGTCCACTAATACTCCAAGATCTCTTTCACAGTTTACTGCTATTAAGCCTGGTTTCACCTAGTCTATATGTGTACAGTGGTCCCTCAACCTACGAAATTAATCCGTTCCGAATGCATATTCGGAAGTCGAAAAATTCATAGGGCGAAAAGTGGCTTCCCATAGAAATGCATTGGGAACGGAATAATTCATTCTGGAGCCTGGGAAAAAGACCAGACTCCTAGTTTTTTGTGGAAACCTCTTTATGAGGTACACTTTAAAGGCATGCAAAGTGCACAGCAAAATTAGATTTCTACAAAAAAAATTTTAAAAACAACTTTACCAGCTGTTCAGGACCGGGTCGTAAGTCGAGGAAACCGCGGCTGTCATTCAGAAATCAGGGAAACCACAGCTAAAAGTGCTGGCAGTTTCTCCGTTTGTATGTTGAAATCATCGTATATCGAGTGGGTCGTAGATCAAGGGACTGCTGTACTTTTGTTTTTTGTTAAATGTGCTAGCCATAGCAGTACTCTAATGTAACCACTAGATGGAGACAATGAGTACCTCCATATCTATGGGGAGAGGAGGGGCTTACTCCCACCTATAAAACCCCCTCTCTTGCCTAAGTGTAAAACTTTACTTTTCCCTACAATGAATGGGTTTTTCTTTTGCACTTGTCTAAATGTAACACTTATTTTGCAAACTTTTTCCCCCAAGGGTGATACATATCTGCAGATGGCTGTCACTAAGAAGGATACACTTTTGTGAGCCTTTCCTCCAATTTATAGGTTTGCTTCTGAGAACCTATGAATATTTTAAAAAGCTCACATAGCAGGTGGGAAAGGGGGCATTTGTTTGCAAAGGAGAAACTTCTCCTCCACCTGGACCCGTTGCTCATGCAGCATTTGTTGCGGAAAACAGAAAGTGGGTATCCTTATGAGAATTAAGTTGTCCTTCTAACACTGTTCTTACTACTTTTTGTCCTGATTTCTATATTTTTGTTTTCTCCTTTGTTCCACAGCAAGAAACCAAAGCTGAATACAAATACACTCGTCTCTTTTATCCAGAGGACTGTCTTCCAAAGTATTATATACAAGTGCTAAAATCTATTCAAGGGCCTGTCAATAAAAGTGACCTTACTTTTAAATTGCTGTGGGGTGTTTGGGTGTTCCTAATCTCATCAATCTGATGCTGTGCTACAGTAGAGTTTGCAGCTCTGAGGACCTGAAATGCTGTGAGTCACAGCACCCAAATTGGGTTCCTCTATTTTTGGAGGGTTGCTGAACACTTTTGGAATTATGTTGTCAGAACTCTTAACAGAATGGTTCCAGGTTTGAGAGTATTCCCAATTTATGACTCTAATTTAATAATTATTGATTTAATCTATTAAGGAAGAAGGTCTCCTGCTTGAGCAGGGCAACCAAGAAGGAGCCGTGGTGGTGTAGGGGAATAATGCCTCCTTAAGTACTACCAGCTGCCTGCAATTAGTGCAGGTTCGACTCCCACCAGGCTCAAGGTTGACTCAG
>JANHFR010002411.1:95480-110038 GCA_032468015.1 Mimophis mahfalensis | reverse complement strand
AAAGAAAAGAAAAGAAAAGAAAAGAAAAGAAAAGAAAAGAAAAGGAAAGAAAAGAAAGGCAGAGCAAGTTGCTATATAAACCTTGGCCGTTTGAAGATGCGTGGACTTCAACTTCCAGAATTCCCCAGCCAATGGCCAAGGTTGAGAAACACTGCTTTAAGGTATCTTCTCAACTAGCAGCTTGTAGTTATTTATTGAGAACAATTGTATAGCAGAATATAAAGAAACTTGAGTGATCAATCCAAAAAATGTGGCTGTCATCTTGACTTTTTTGACCTCACTTCACAGGCATTCCCACTAACATCTTAACTATTATACTACAAAGATTTAAATATTTACTGCAATGAATATGAGATGACGACCTCTTGCCAATATGGAACTTTTCTCATTTTAAAAAAAACGAAGTATTCAATCCACATTAAAACTCACATTTCAAATCATTGTTCATGGAGATTAATCTTTTAAAAGACATAAAAGACATAGTCGTCTATCTCAATTAGATAATTTCAGAGTATCAAAACAAAGCAAAGCAAAACCTTTCTAAAATGGCACAATGATAAATTAGCAGTGTGTCATTAATGCCCAAAACATTTAGTGTTCAAAAGTTTCAACTTCTCTGTTCATTCTTTTTAAAATATATATTATATTAAGGTTTTAATGCTTCCACAGAAGAAAAGGATATGGACTGTCCAAAGGACAGATATATAGCAAACAACAAAGGTATAATATAAAAGGAGGTAAAGCAAAATCAGGCTTGCAAAAATCCGTTGTTACAGCCAATCCCAATATAGTTTTAGTCTTTTAGAGTTGATTTCCTAGCTTAGTCTACCTAATCGGACTGATATTAATCCTTTTCAAAAGAAATTCTACACATTAACAGTGACTTTTTCTGTAAACGATCTATGTGATTGAGATTGCTATAGGATTTGTATAATGAATATCTGGATACCAGATATACATTTGTTCATGTAGTAGGTCAGCGGTCTGCAAACTTAAACACTCAAAGAACAATTTGGACCCGTTTCCCACAGAAAAGAAAACACCGGGAGCCAATAATTTAACTACCGGTATGACTGGGTGGGCATGACCAACTCACATCACATATTCCCACTCAGTTGTGGGATCAGCCGACAGGGAGCCGCAGCAGAGGGCCAAAAGAGCCACATGTGGCTCCAGAGCCACAGTTTGCAGACCACTGTAGTAGGTGATTTGCAGACCCCATTTTCACATTAAACTAAAATGAGGCCATAAAATGTATCTCCCAGACATATTCTACCTGCAAAATATCATATGTATTGATTGAAGCTTATTCCCTGTCGTTGCACCCAGCCTTCAAGTTAGAAACTGTACAACTTACCCAATTTGGGAAATATGAGGGTATATTTGGGTACAGTGCCAAATTAAATGGATTAAATGTTAATAAGGAAAAATGGATACTTCCAACAACTACCAAGATTGCTAAGAATGCCATGCAAACTCCTGTGATACTGAGATACACATTTTAATAATGTGTGTAGAAATAAGCAACAAGAAATGCAACATGTTTTTATCAGCAATAAATGCAAAGTAAAAAGTCGAATGTCTCTAAGATGCTAAGCTGCCATGATGAAAAAAACACAGCCAGAGATCACTCCAAAAAGGTTCGTATGGGGGCAAAGGGGAAGCACAGTGAATGTCAGGTTGGGCAGGTGTGCATCCTATGCTGAAATAAATTATATTGATTTAAAAGAAATGAGGTGACCTAGTAGTTTGTTCTTTACATAGCAAGCAAGCATTTACCAACTAAATTCCAATTTATAACAAGTTTTATCTCAAGCAAAAATGTTGTATAAATATTTTATGTACAAATTAGACAGAACAAAACACCATGGCAGCTCAATTGTTTCAAAAGCCTAGTTACTTCTGAACAAATATTATTATACAAATAGATCTAGGAATACACTAGATGTCAGCAAGAGGAAACAGACCACATTGAGATATAACAGTTCTATGAAATCACATCCTCACCATAAAATTACACAATTATATCTTACTTAACTGGAAAGATGGTAAAAAAAGATAGTTCTACCTGAAACCACCTCATATTGAAATTTTAAAAAAAATGAAGTCATTTTGCATGTTACAGATTAGGGGGCATTTCTTGAAATGCTCATCTGCGTGGCTCACTGTGCACATGCATAGCTGTCAAATTTCCCGGTTTGGCAGGGAAACTCCCACTTTTTCCTCTCTTTCCTGGTCCTGTCCCATATTTTTTTAAAATTTCCCATATTTTCTCTGAGCACTCCCCTCCACACCGCATGTGAGCACACACTATTCTGAGCTGGGCGGAGTGCAGTGGGCTATCGGGAGGGGATTCCCCAAAAGCCATCCGGGTTGCGGAGGGAATCTCTGTGACACAAGGATTCCCCGAAACCCAGCTGATCAACGGAGCGCACTGGGAGGAAGGAGGGGAATCCTCCCCTTCCTCCCAGCATGCTCTGTTAATCAGCTGGGCTTCGGGAATCCTCCCAGAGGATTCCCCGAAGCCCAGGTGAGCGGCAGTGGGGCACGGGGCACCAGGCGAGAGAGAGCACGCATGCATGCACGCGCACAAGAATAGGGGCCCCCAGTTGCATGTGCATGCACAGTTGAGTGTACATGAGGTTGTGCAGGCATGCGTGGGGGGGCGGGGCACAAAGGAGCGTGCCCAGGGAAAATTTCCCATATTTTTAAAATTGAAAGTTGACAGGTACACACATGAACGCTATACCAAATAAGACAGCAAGCTTTGGTAAGAGAGAAAGAAATAGTCTTGTCAAAATGGATTCCATGTGTGCTGTAGATGCCCGCACTCAATATACAATCTCTTTCTACATTCTACCCAAATGTATTTCAGCAGAATCCGACCTGAGGGGAAACGTTGCTTTCCATTGCTGATAATGATCATCTATGCACAGCATATGGGTGCACTGTTTTTTTCTGAGGTTGGGTTTGTTTTTTGTTTTAATCCCACTGTATAAGACACACAGACATTTCCAGCAACTTTTGGGGGTGGAAAAGGTATGTCTTATATGAAAAATATGGTATAACATTTTTAATAAATTTTTAATAAATAAAAAATTCCAATTCTCTCTATCCAACTGTTCAACATTTTTAACACTTAATAAAAATCAGAATTGTCTCTTCTCGCCTCACCAAAAATTGAAGTCTATCAGTTTTAAACTCCTACACTGAGATTTTGATTTTGATGGCACCTGAAGTAATGTTGTTGATATGAACAATATCTAGCCTGTAATTATCACAAGTATTCAAGTTTAGTACATATTTGAAGGGAAAGGAGCTGACTAAATATTAACACCTCTATCACTAATCTTAGCTGACTGGAAAAGGCTTCACAAGACATCAAGGCAAATGACATTGTCAAGCACATTTCACATTAGATCAGGCATAAATTCCAAGGAGGAATCAAAGGTCATTTGGTATATCAGCTTCAGCAACTGCCAGTATGTCATGAGTACATGTGTGACAAAAAAAGCAAAAGTCAACAAGAACAGCAAGCATCAAATTATGTAGAGTATCCATTTTTAAAATAACCATTTATTTAGTTAAGTATAATTAAAGCTATATAGTATGATTCAATAGGGCTGAGTAATGAGAATTGAAGAGTTGGCTTTGGTATATCATTAAGTATGTCCCTTTGATGAAAAGGTTTAGGGGAAATTTCCCAAGAGGGGAAATTGGATATGAGATGGGTGGGAAATAAATTTCCTAAATAAATAAATATGAAAAAATATAAATTTATATATATAAGCTGTGTCCCCGAAACATGTTGCAATTAACTATTTCTAGCAAGTAACAGCAAAAAGTTTTAGAACCTTTTAGTATTGTTGGTTCATTAAAACCCATTGATTTTAATAAATTGGCAAATGTTCTGAACTTTCAAGTTGATCTGATAATTGCTAAATGCACTAATACTGTTGGTAGGAGGCATTTCCAAAGATCATCTGTTTCAGGCTACAGGGATTGCCATTGCCTATTCCTGCCTCCTCGCGCCCCATTTTCAGCTTCCGCACTCCCCATTTTCAGCCTCTGCATGGCCCATTTTCCGCCCCTTCCAATCCCCAGTGTTCAGAACGAGTGGAAAATGGAGCACATGGAGGCTGAAAATGGGGCGCACAGAGGCAGCAATAGGCAATGGCAATCCCTGCAGCCTGAAACAGCTGATCTTTGGAATTGCTGATCCTACTGACAATCAGCTGCTTACACTAATCAGGCTGTACTGAAGTTGAAACAGGCTGTTGGATGCAAGGCAAATTGCTGGGAGGCAGATTTTTTCCCCTTGTTTTCCTCTCCAAAGGGTAGGTGCATCTTATACTTCAGAGTGTCTTTAACACTGAAAAATGTTGTTGTTGTTGTTAGTTGCAAAGTCATGTCCAACCCATCGCGACCCCATGTACAATGTTCCTCCAGGCCTTCCTGTCCTCTACCATCCCCCGGAGTCCATCTAAGCTTACACCGACTGCTTCAGTGACTCCATCCAGCCATCTCATTCTCTGTCATCCCCTTCTTCTTTTGCCCTCAATTTTTTCCCAGCAATACTTAATTGCAATTTGCAATTTGTATATAGGAAACTGTACCTCAATACTGTTATATCTGAAAACAGTAAGTTTCAACAATTGTATGTACAAAAAGTATGTAAATATATACTACATACAATTCTTGTTCATATTTTTTCATACCTACAGAATACTTAAATAATTAAGATCAATCAATGCTAAAATAGTAGGGCATATATTCTCTTGGCAATAATTTATATTTTCATAGAAAATTGTCTTAATAAATGCTATCCTTGAAAATAAAAATAAAATAAATGCTAAAGACTTTGAATCATGTATGTTGTTCTGCATGAACTTTTTCTGAAAAAAGTGACTACAAACTGGTGAAGAAAATAAAAATATTAAAGGCATTCTAGCAAATAGATGAATCCACAACCTCACAAATTATAATATAGGTTTACAACTTTGAACAATACAGCATTCTATGGTACACGTTTAGGATTTGTAATTGCAAAGGATAGTTTGACAAAAGAATACAAGCAATACATTTTACCTGATTATAATTCCAAACTACAATTTTCTGACCCACATTCTCAGTTCTTATGAAAAAGTATGCCAATTACTTACCACTCGTGGCATTAGCAATGGTGTTTCAATACGACTTATCCCATCATCATTAAAATTTGATTCCATGTTGATTATATCATCAATAACGTCTTCCATCTAATACAACAAGAATTGCTAATGAGTGAAAATGAATAGTTAATAAAGAAACTTATAGTACAATCCTATACAAGTTCATGTCAAAGGAAGATCAATGATAAAGGCACTGCAGTCTCAAAAAAAACAACAACACAAAAACTTAAGAGCAAAATCAAATTAAAAACTAATATTTGGTAAATCTATTTCCTCAGAATGGTCTGAAAGACCACAATGTCACGATCCTTCTATAATTAAGTGGAATAGTTACCATAGACTATGTGAGTTAAAGATCACCTGGAAACAATATGTAAGACTTTCTGAGTTCTTTGAAGAAAGAACAGAGAAAAAGAAAAACCTACCGTTTAACCGAATGGTTACTTGTTGATTTTTTGAGGGGGGGGAGGTCAGAATACCCATTTGAGGAAATAGACAATGAAGTCCAAGACTGCTCCCTCTCTGAAATATGATTTGTCTTCAGCCAATCAAATTGATTTCGGTTATTTACTGATTTTATCCTATTTCCTTATTATCTCTAATCCACTAGAATCATCCACATGACTAATCCAAAATGTATTTCCTTCTCTTTCAGTGGGATACACATCACATAGCCAAAGCTATACCACTGTTTATGATAATAACATCTTATTAACTATTTACTGACCTCTTGTTAGCTAGAATCATTTATGTGACTAATTTACAGTGATAAGAGAAATAATAAGAGTAGGTAGATCAAATGGCAGAAATAATGGTTCTGAACATTTTAAAAATAACTGTATGAACTTAAAGCATTTGAGAACAACTTTCTATCCCTGAAAAATCAGTATTTGAGCCATGAGGCTAAGGCATGAGAATCCCAACATTTGAAATAGCTTTCAATTGGGCAAAAAAATGTTCAACGGTAGAAGGCAGGGAATTTGAAAATAAGAAAGAATACATATTATTGCTTTACTCCTTGAAGTGAAGGAACCTACTGCTTTATACAATCATTTCCAAGAAGTCCCTATCCAAACCAACCTACCTCTTCAAAGTTCTGGACAGCCCTATGGTCTACATTTGCAGAATAGGAGCTGTTATATTATTAAATAATAAGCTTACAAAGTATAAAATGCAATAGTTCTACAATCCTTATTTTCTGAAACAAGAAATACTTATACTATATTTACATGAAAGACTACTTTTTCTTTGGAATGGAAAGGAAGGCTCAAATAAAAATATGGGAAAACATATCAAATAAGGGATATTGGGTTTTTTCTCCCCTACCTTACTTTTCAACCTCCAATAACAAACATCATCCCTAACATTATTTTCCCTTTCACATGGGTTGCTTAGTTATGGTTAGATACCTTGAAAAAAT
This sequence comes from Mimophis mahfalensis, assembly GCA_032468015.1. Classification (NCBI taxonomy): domain Eukaryota; kingdom Metazoa; phylum Chordata; class Lepidosauria; order Squamata; genus Mimophis; species Mimophis mahfalensis. Next base: position 103,447 of record JANHFR010002411.1, on the reverse strand, counting down.
GAAAATGATTTTTAGCACATCATATACAAAACACATCATTAAGCAGTGATGATAGGATAATCAAAGACTTGTTAATGATGATGCATTGCTTGTTGATATCCAAAGGAAGTTGGATACACAATGAAGTTATGATTTTTTAATATGCAAGCTTTATGGTGCAATCAATAAAACTAATGTCTGAAGTCACCCTTCCCTAACTCTATCTTATTTAAACAGCAAGAGCTGAACAAACTGGATAATCATTTTCTTTGTCAATGCCATTTAGTACGATAGCTTGCTTTGAACTAATCTCACTATAAATCATACCCTATTTTCATGTTCTCCTCCGAGAGTTAGTATCTTGGTTACTGGACTTTCAGGAATGCTGATATTACTAGTAGGTGGCACATGACCACTCTTTACTATAAGTGTAGATCCTGAAGAAGATACAGATTGGGAATGAGGCAGTGGTAGAGATTGGTTAGATAACTTGGTATCCAGTGTCAGGAATGGTTTCACTTGATGCTGTGGAATTTGCTGAATGTGATACCTCATTGGATTTTCCAGGTGGGCTTGAACCTGAAAATAACAGGAAAAAATACTGAAATGTTACTTTTCCTTTGTAAACCTGATATACAAATTTCTGACACAGAAATTCGATAGCTCTGTGACAAGTTATATTTCCATCTGAAATCCATATCCTTTGAATGTTAATACAAGTAGATTGTTATTGCTATTGGTTGCATTAGAATTATCGATGCTACATTCACAAGCCAATAAAAATGTTGTTATTTCAATCCATTTTTCCTTACTGTCTAAATTTTCCAATTCTCACTCACTATTCATCCCACTGTTGGTGGGAATAAATATTTAGAAAAGATATCTAGGCATTATTTAATATATAATTACCATGCAACCCTGTTTTAAAACCTTGTCTGAAATGAAATCTGTCTACACAGTTATATACCAATAGCAAACATTCAAAAAAAAAAGGCATTACATTAACTAAGTAATTAATAATTAAGCATTTTTTTAAAATTAGCTCACCTGATAGCAAGAGCAATCGGTCAAATGAGGCATTTTCAAGTTTACCACAGATTATCCAGCAAAGTCTGACTTGACCAATACAATACTCTCAGTACTTTGCTTTGGGACTGACAAAATTTTGTGCAACCGAAGAGGCATTATAAAGTTAGTGGTCATGTCCTAAATCGCTAATTGTACAGTACATCCTTTGATTGTACAGATTGACAGCCACAACTTCAAATAACACCCATTTTAGAGCCTCTCCACATTCCTACTATTTATCTACTTCAAGGATAGAGGCTATACAAATATGTACTGTTACATTCAGCCTCTGGCTCTTGAAATACTCTAGTATGACTAATGAGAAATTTCTTCTAATTTTCTTCCAATGTTTCTTAAGATTTAAATAATACTGAAGCTTTTGTGTATTATTTTTTAATTTACTTGTAACATTAAATGCAGTATGCAGTTCTAATCCTAGTTTTAGTTAATGTAATGATTTTTCAAGCAAATTTAAGAGGATCACGCAGCCACATTCTTATATTAATCCTTTAGATACCCATTGCTTCCCTAGCTATCCTATGGTTATTTCATCTTGCTTTTAGTTTTTTCCAAGTTCTACTCCATTATAGATCGTTATTTATTTATTTAAATGAATACAATTACAAAATTAACTCAGCAGCATTAAAGTGGACTTTAAAGATAGCCATCTCAGTTCTCAATCATCTGCAAAAAATATTTGAATTTACAGAATAGAACATAACTATGCATAAGTCAAAAAATTCAGCCAAATGCCCTACAATTCAGCCAAAAATATTTCAATTTTATTTTTTTGGCTTATTTCAGCACTTCAATTTGACTGGATTCACAATTACAGTAGCTGATTCACAATTACAGTTGGAATTTCATTGTACAGTTTATGTAGCCACATGAACAAACCATGGCTGTTTTTCAACTAATTTTTATATGCGCATTCAATCTTTGAGTTAAAAATATTTCCCATGAGAACGTAATATTCAGCATCTGGAATCGCACAATTATTTTTCAATACTTATTATTCAATCTGGTCCGAAATAATCTTTTGGATTATAACTACATGTTTGAAATTATATGCATGTTTACTTGGATATAGATCTATGCATCTGTATGAAGTATTATTCATTAATATAACTGTAACTTATTTGTACTGTGAAATATAATTCTTACTAATTATTAAAAAGGATGTTTGCAACACCTTTATTTTCAATTTAACATTTGCTCACCATTGTATTTCAAGAGTATTCTATTATATCAGAGGTGTCAAACTCAAGACCTGGGGGATGGATCTGGCCTGTCAGGTGCTTAGACCTGGCCTGCAGGCTTGTCCTGGAAGCAGCAAAAAAGTGGTCCACTCTGTCTCTGCAGCAAAAATGGAGCTCAGGAGGGCCACATGTGGCCCGCTTGGGTCTGTTCTCAGTCATGATGGCCTCCTGGAGCCTCTGCCAACAAAACTGGAGCTTGGCCTCCACGAGCTCCATTTTTGCTGCAGGAGGCTGTTGTGTCCAAAAACAGAGCCTTGATGAGTGATGTTGAGCTGGTCACACCCACTCTGGCCATGTCCCCAGCAGAGGTGGTTGGTATTCAGCCAGTTCCGACAGGTTCCAGAGAACTGGTAGTGATAATTTTGACTAATTCGAAGAACCACCTCTGATCACCCAACACTGACAAATACCACCTCTGATTGGCCGACGGTATAGCCAGGCCCATTAAGCCAGGCCCACAGAACCGGTAATAAAAAAAATTAAATCCCACCACTAGTCCCCGGCACACCAACCCCCAGCCCCCCAAAGTCAAACACAACCCTGATACAGTCCTCAATGAAATCGAGCTTGACACCCCTGTACTACATCATTCTATTCAGCCTTCCTGAATTCATTTTTATCTCTGCATAGCATTTCATTTACATCAAATAAATTTAAGTGATCTATCTGAAGGGCAACTGACTCAGCAGAATAGTAATTAATAAGTATACAGTACCTAAACTTATAGAATGTTAGACTGGTGAAATGACCACCTGAAACCACATTTGATTCCTCCATTATTCTTATAATTATGAACTTCAAAGAGCATCATATCAGAGTTTAACTTGAAAACTAAAGGCATCTGCATCACAAGAATCTTCATACATGAAGAATCAGTTTTACCATTTTGTGGAGGCACAACTGAAACACTTGAATTCTTTGGTAATGGAATTTGAACATACATCGTTAGGAAAAGTCCAGTCTCTCATCTATGGAGATTCTCAGTCACCCAGGTCATGGTTGTCCCAAAGGTGATTTTTCAAGAGGCATCTGGACTTTCTGGTTTTTCTTGGTGTTTCACTTCTCATCGAAGAAGCTTCTTCAGGTTCTTGGATGATGTCAAGAAAAATCAGGAAGTCCAGTTACCTCTTGAAAAAGCACCTTTGGTCCAGTCCCTTGGTTATTAATAATAAAACGGACCTTCTTTCATTTCATCAAGATGCAAGAGCTGATCGGGTGCTTTTAGCATTGTGAAACCAGAGGGGAAGGCAATTAGGGCTTTGCTTCTTTGTTTCTGATTTTCAGAAGCAATAGAAAATATTGTCCACTTTTAGGAAATGTGCAGCAAATGGTAGGATCCTCTATCTGCTGCTATCTGCTGCTCTACATGATCAAGTTAAAGGTTACCTTGAATTTTCAAACTTTCCACATGGAAGTAGTTAGCTATTGCCTTCACAGCAGTTGGCAAAATCTCCACTGATTAAGAAAAAGGCTAAGCAGGGGCAATTACAGTTCATTCTTGAATTAGACAATATTAGAAAAGCCCAGGGCTGGAAACAAGCCTGGAAAATTTAAAAATAAAATAAAATCCCAACAGGCTGGTTACTTTTACTTTGATACAAAGAAAACTTTATGGTCGTGTTCATGTGGTCCCTTGAGGTTAACTAAGGAGACCTATCAGTTTATATGGTCAGATTACAAATATTATTGTTGAGGGGTTTTTTTCCTCTCTTAACCCTGAAAATAGAATCTTCTTTATATTCATCTTCATCAATAGCAACATTTTATTCTGTCCTGTTTAGAATAAAGCTTATTGTGTGTAAAAGCTTTGAAGTTTAAACAAAACATTCACGTGACATTAAATAGTTATTTATATTAACCTTTTGACATCATAATCTTCATCAAACTTTGAGTGAAATGAAAGAAACTGAAGAAACAACTATTTTCATGGTTCCCACTACAACACAGGCTGCTGAAACTGCATTATTAAGCTGTCTATTTTAGTGTCAATAATCTAAAAATAGATCTAGTTTCTCTCTTTCTGTATACACTTCTTTATCATAGCTGTTAGGCATTATCAAATTGTCTTTATAGCTCAAGAGGAACTATCTTTAGATCCTGAAATCCTTGCAATGTTACAGCACTAAGACTGACATGCCAGTAAGCCAATTTGAAGCCAGAATAGATAAATAATGCAATGTTCAAGTAGATTGTAGGGAACCTGTGTTCAAAGTCCTGAGCTGAATAGGTATTGATGGACCAGATAACAGTATTTTCTAGACACAACATGGATTTACTTACCCCTTCCATTATACATCCCAGAGTGATTTATAAGAAAAATAAAATTACAAAATTAATACAGGGCATACCTAAGATTTAATCAGAAAAGCACTATGAACTAATAGGAAGGAAGGAAGGAAGGAAGGAAGGAAGGAAGGAAGGAAGGAAGGAAGGAAGGAAGGAAGGAACCCTTGAGGATTTGACTCTGCTAGCATTGCCAGCTATAAGGGGTGGTACTCATCTCCATTTCAAAATGAACTAATAATTAGTTTTAAATTTGTGCTTTATTAATGCAGTAAATCAAATAACCTGGTTAACAGACATATCCTACAATATTTCATTCACAAACTTTTCCTCCTTTGTTCAAAACTCTTTAACTAAAATCTTATCCTTGTGATTTATGCTAACAACGGCTACTGTTTGGAGTTTACATATACCAGGAATTAGAAACCAAAGCCTAATTTCCAAAATTTCAGTTTTCACCAACCCAAAATAAAGACCACTTCAAGATAAAACAATTTAAAAAATCTATGTAGGGGAAATACATTTTTCAATCTACTATTTATATGCATGATGTTTACCATAAGGGATGAATTAATCTATTGTGTTGCAACTTTTTTAAAGAAATCACATTATTTATATTGTTGTACGTGCTTCTAATAATGTATTATTGTATTATATGTAAAGAAATGTATTTTATTAATTGTATTTAGTTGGTGTACTCATTTGTTTAAGGAGAAGGTCTAGTATAGTAATTACTTGTTGCAAAAGGCAGAGGGAATTTAACCCGAAATTGTTTTTCCATAAATTTTTTTCCAGGAGATAAGGAAAAATTAGTCAGTTGCCCAATTTCAAAATTTGAAATGGATTTTCAAATAAGCAGTTCTGTTTTAGAATTAGACTCATAAATGCACAGGGCAAATGTATAAAGGCAAAGAAAATCTGTTTCTGCTATATTTTCCCAGGTATTTTGCTATTTTATTTTTACTAATTCTTAAAAGTCCAGCTGAAATGCATCTAAAATGGATCTGTCTGGAAGTCAATATAGGTAATACATAGTACATTTTACTGCTACACTACTATAGCAATAAACATGTTTAATGTCATGGAACCATTTGGATTATTTGGAAAATCAGGAGCTTTGGATTTAATCTCACCTTTCCCATCAAAACCAACTGAATTCAGATACATACAGTAGAAAGGAGAGCTGCTACAACACTTATACTTCCAGTCATTACAGTTAATCCAGAAACATTCCATGATCAATTATATCAAATCTCCTGAGGGTGAATCTAATAGTAACACCGAGGGGTCTGTGGTGCTCTCTGAGCTTAGTTGTTTTCTTGCAGACATTTCGTTACTCAAATTAGGTAACATCATCAACACATCTTGTCAGCAGAAATTCTGCTGGAATATTGCTGCACATTACAAAAGGAGCCCTGGAGACAGACAGGCCAATCAGGAGGGAGCATTGAGCTTTGAATTTCCCTCCAGAACTGATGTCAATGGCTAACTGACATCAGGGGGTATAAAGGACTGCCCAGTGGCAGTTTACCTCAGTTCTTGTAAGTCCCTGGAGAGCTGTAATGTGTGTGGATAGCTATAGTATAGCTTAGGGCCTAGTACTCCAGCTTCACAGGTAGCTGATACTCTGAGGAGGTATTTATTGAGAATAGAGCTTACAGCCTGACAAGGTATTTAATGTAAATATATTCAGGGCTTTATCTGTATAATAAAAGGTTCTGTTTGTTGTACAAGCTGACTGGCATTATTTGGTGTGCTATAACAGAGTGAGAATGATCCATCAACCTCTGAAAGAAAGAAATTCAAAATATTTCAACACATCTGCAAGAAAACAACCAAGTTCAGAGAGGACCAAAGACTCCTCAATTCAATCCCAAATTACAAATATCCTCTAGCAGCTATAGATGAACAGCTAAGATTTAGCATTGACAGAAAATCTGCATCCTCATCATTCTCATACTGCAAGTAGTAGTAGTAACAGGAGTTATATAGTACTTTAATATATTGAATTCTGTAACTTCAAATGAAAAGAGAAAAATACAACAGTGGCAACTGGATTCATCTTCATGGACTTGCGTTCACAATGAGTGGCCAAGAATTCTTCTCAGAAATTGTTAATATTTAATTTGTATTTATTTATTGGACCACCTAACCTAAGGCAATGTTACTCTGGACAACATACATCAAGAAGAAAAGAAAAGAATCAGAACAAAAAAATAAACCCAGAAATAACCATATAAAATTTTAAAAGCTGCCCAAAATTTGATATATAAAATGGAGAATGAATCTGACAATTAAACCAGAAGGGAATTACACTCAGCTGTTTCCAAATACATGGGCCAAAAATCTAAGTCTTAATGACTTTTGTAATAATGTCATTCCTTTGTAATTTGAAATATGAAGTTCTCTGAGAACAATGCTATATCCTGAAAGATGGGAAAGTAGGGTTATAAAATAGCTATTGATTGTTTTAATCTGTAAAAATATACACTCCAACTAATATTCACACAGTCAGATGCATAGAGCCAAAAATAATAGAAATGGGTGACTTAATCATCTAGAGCAGGGTGTCAAACTCATGTCATCACAGCGGCATCACGTGATGTATAGGGACTTTTTCCCCTTCGCTAAACTGGGCATGGGAATGGCCAGCACGTGATGCATCTGGCCCATGGACAGGGAGTTTGACATTCATAATCTAGACCCTTAATGCAAACATAATGTAAGGTCCAAATTTAAGTCACCAATAGTACGAAAGCAGAGGCATGGAGAAAAGTAACAGCTTTTATTTTGGCCAGAGAAAAATGCTGGGTGGACAATTTTCACTGCAGAAAGCATGCAAAGAAAAAGCCACACCTGGGGTAACTAACATCTTATACATGCAGGTAACCAATAGGAAACAACAGTTAGGTACCCAACCCTGGATCCCCTAGTCCAAGCCTTCCTTGTGCCTGTTCTTTCCTTCACCAGTACAGTAAGGAACAGGGTGGCTGGGTGCTTAGCAACACAGGTATTTGCCTGATGTCTGAACCCTGCAAAGTCATGACACACCTCGCCTCTTGTTTCACCAGGCACAGAGTCATACAGAAAAACAACCAAGCAGAAGTGGTACTTAATTCTGTTACTGGCAGAAGCAAAGCAATTCTTACATAAGTGAAAGAGCAATTAAACTAATTCTACTGATTCTATTATTACGTCTCACTAATTCTACCTATTCTATTATTATCATGTCCCTTCAATAAGATTCAAGCTAAGACTTCCTGGTTTGCAACTCTGTTAGATGCTGCCTTGCACTGCAGTAGTTCATGTCTACATTAAGGTGACCAGATGTCCCGCTTTCGGCGTGACAGTCACGCTTTTTGTAAATTTGTCCCACGT